>PVJA010018718.1:19554-39607 GCA_004027025.1 Myocastor coypus
TTTTTTTTTTTTTTTTTTTTTGTCTTTTTGAGACAGGGTCTCGCTACGCAGTTGTGGCTGGCCTTGAGCTCACTTTTGTAGCCCAGGCTGGTCTCGAACTCACACCGATCCTCCTGCCTCAGCCTCCCCAGTGCTGGGATTACAGGCGTGAGCCACCACGCCCGGCTAGCATTTCTTCTTTTGAGTCCTTACACTATGGAGACTATATGATATTTGCATATGTAGGTCTGGTTTCTTTCACTTATGAATGTACATTCAAGATACACGCATTTATATACGAAGTCTCCTAGTTTATCATTTCTCATACCTAAGTAAAATACATTTTCTGAAAACACCACATTTTTTTCAACCATGCTTCAGATGATGGGCATTTTGCTTGTTTCCAGGATTTGGCTATCACAAATTGTGCTGCTATAAACATAAGTGTACAGATATCACTATGATAATGATATTTTTAGTTTTTCTGGAAAAATTCCCAGTAGGGGGATAGATGGGTTGAATGGGATTTCCAGCTCTAGTTTTTTAAGGAGTCTCCACACTGATTTCCACAATGGGTGCACCAGTCTGCATTCTCACCAACAGTGGAGAATGGTTAATTTTTCCCCACAGCCTCTCCAACATTTGTTGTTGTTTGATTTCTTCATAGTAGCGATTCTTTCTGGGGTGAGATGGTATCTAAGTGTTGTTTTGATTTGCATTTCACGAATGGCTAGCGATATGGAGCATTTCTTCATGCATTTACAGGCTTGTTGAGTTTCTCTGAGAAATGTATGTTCATCTCACATGCCCATTTCTGGATTGGATCTTTGAATTTTGGTACCCTAATGGTTTTTAGTTCTTTATAAATTATAGATAGAAGACCCTTGTCTGAATATTTATTAGTTAAAATTTTTTTTCAAACTTTCTGGGTTGTTCTGTCACTCTGTTGCTAATTTCTTTTGACATGAAAAAACTTTTCAGGCATAGGAGGTCATTTCTTAATTCTTTTGAGTGTTAAACATGCCTTTGCCTACCCTGGTGTCTTCAAAATTTCCTCTGACTTTCTCCTCTAGGAGGTTTAGGGTTTCTCTTTTAATATTTAGATCTTTAATCCATTTTGAATTTAGTTTAGTGCCACATAATAGACCTAGGTCAAGTTTTAGTTTTTGACACGTGGAGAGCCAGTTTTTCCAACATCATTTGTTAAAGAGGCTATCTTTCTTCCAGTTAACATGTTTGGCCCCTTTATCAAAAATAAGATGGGGGCCCGGCGGGATGGCTCAGTGGTCTAAAGCACCTGCCTGGGAAAGCTTGGGTAGTTTCAGGGACTGCGGTTCAATCCCCGGCACCACATGCTGCGCCAGCCCTGCCCTCGGGGTGGGCTGAGCCGGCCATAAAAATGAGCGAATAAACAAATAAAGGCTCTGAAACAAGAAAAAAATAAAAATAAATACAATAAAAATTCTTTAAAAAAAAAAAAAAAAGATGGCTGGGTGTGTTTGGATTTACTTCTGCATCCTTTAATCTATTCCACTGATCCTCAGGTCTATTTTCTTGCCAATACCATGTTGACTTTATCATGGTAGCTCTGTAGTATAATTTTAGGTCAGGAATTGTAATGCCTCCTACCTTACCATTGTTGCCCAGGATTGTCTTTGCAATTCAGGGTCTTTTTTGGTTCCAAATAAATTTTAGGAATGACTTCTCCAGTTCTGTGAGGTATGCTAATAGTATTTTGATAGGAATTACATTAAATCTGTATAACAGTTTAGGGAGTATGGTCGTCTTCACAACTTTGGTTCTTCCTATCCAGGAGCAGGGAATATCTTTCGATTTTCTGAAATCCTCTAGGTTCTCTTTTTTCAGAGTACTGTAGTTTTCATTGGAAAGCTCTTTTGCCTCTTTAGTTAGGTTAATTCTTAAGTATTTCATTTTCTTCGGTGCTATTGTAAAGGGTACTGTTTCTCTAATTTCTCTCAGTTTATTTGTTATCTGTATAGAGGAATGCCATTGACTTTTGTGTATTGACTTTCTAACCTGCTACTCTACTGAATTTGTGTATTAATTCCAGTAGTTTGTTGGTGGAGTTTTTGGGATCTTCCAGATAAATTATCATGTGTTCTGCAAATAATGATAATTTAACTTCTTCTTTACCTATGCTTATTCCTTTTATTTCTAACTCTTATCTAATGGGTATAGTTAATGATTCCAGAACTATATTGAATAGGAGTGGTGAGAGAGGACATCCTTGTCTTGCACCAGATTTGAGAGTAAAATGCTTCAATTTTTCCCCATTTAGAAGTAAGTTGGCTGTTGGACGAGGATAGATGGCTTTTATCAGATTGAGGTAGAGGTCCTCTGTTCCAAGATTCTGTAGGACTTTGAACATGAATGACTGCTGCACTTTATCAAAGGCCTTTTCGGCATCAATTGAGATAATCATGTGATTTTTGGCTTTTGCTCTATTGATATAGTGTACCACATTTATAAATTTGCATAAATTGAACCATCCTTGCATCCCTGGGATGAATCCTACCTGGTCATGGTGTATAATCTTCTTGATGATTTGTTGTATTCTAGTGGTGAGGATTTTAATGAGGATTTCTGCATCTATGTTCATGAGAGAAATTGACCTGTAGTTCTCTCTTTTTTTTTTTTTTTTTTTTTTTTTTTTTTTTTTTTTTTTTTTTTTCCGGGCCTGGGGTTCAAACTCACGACATTGCACTTTCTAAGCAGGCACTCGTGCCATGGAGCTATTTCCCCAGACTGTAGTTGTCTTTTTTAGTTGTGTCTCTTTCTAATTTTGGTATCAGTGTAATACTTGCTTCTAGGAATGATTTTGGGAGGATTATTTCCTTTTCAATTTCTTTGAAGAATTTGAGAAGTATTGGGCTTATGTCTTCTATAAATTTTTTGTAGAATTCAGTGGTGAATCCATCAGGTCCTGGGCTTTTCTTTGTCAGTAGGCTTTTTATTACATTTTGTATTTCATTAGCTGTTATTGGGTTATTGAGAGTTGTTATATCTTCTTGATTCAGTTTTGGTAATTTATACTTTTCTAGGAATCTATCCATTTCTTCTGTGTCTTCAATTCTGTGATAATAAAGATTTTCAAAATAGCTATTTATGATCCTGTGTATCTCTGCTGGGTCTGTAGTAATTTCACCCTTTTCATTCCTTATTGCTTGAATTTGAGTCCTTTCTGTCCTCTTTTTGATGAGGTTAGCTAGGGGTTTATCAATCTTATTTAATCTTTCAAAGAACCAGTTTTTTGATTCATTAATTCTTTGTATTGTTTTCTTTGCCTCAATTGAATTGATTTCTGCTCCAATCTTTATAATTTCCTACCGTCTTTGGGCTTTTGATTATGTTTACACTTCCTTTTCTAGTCAGTTTAGGTGCTCCACCAGAGTATTTATTTGTTCCTGTTCCATCTTCTTCTCTCGCTTTTTTTTAATCTCTACTTTGTTTTTTTAAATTATATTTATTTTTATTATTGTTTTTATTACTTTCAATAAGAAATAACAATATGATAGTTTCAAAACACGTTAGTAGTACATTTTTGCAATAATTGACACAGTGCATATTAACTTGCCCTTTATCACCCAGCAGAAAAGCTTAATTATGAGGCAATTCTGTCTTCTTAATATGTGATTTCAGAGCTATAAATTTCCCTCTAAGAACTGCTTTCATTGCATCCCATAAATTC
Organism: Myocastor coypus; assembly: GCA_004027025.1. Lineage (NCBI taxonomy): Eukaryota > Metazoa > Chordata > Mammalia > Rodentia > Myocastoridae > Myocastor > Myocastor coypus. The sequence goes on from PVJA010018718.1 coordinate 23,243, forward strand.
TGGTAAGTTGTATTTGAATTTTCATTAAATTATAGATATTGTTTAATTTCTTGTTTAATTTCATCTGTTACCCACTGGTTGCTGAGATGTGTGTTGTTTAATTTCCACATATTTCTGGGGTTCTTGTGGTTTCTTTTGTCATTTATTTCCAATTTCATTGCACTCTGGTCAGATAATATGCATGGGATAATTTCTGTTTTCTTGCATATACTTAAGCATGACCTATGGATTAATATGTGGTCTGTTTTAGAAAATGTCCCATGTGCAGCTGAAAAAAATGTGTATTCTGAAGTGTTTGAGTGGAACACTCTGCGTATGTCCACTAAGTCCATGGTTCCAGTTCAGGTCTACTACTTCTACTACTTCTTTGCTAATTTTATGTCTGCTTGACCTGTCTTTTTGGGATAAAGGGGTATTAAGGTCTCCTGTTAAGATTGTGGTATTGGATATGAGATTTTTCATGTCCATTAAGATATAGCTTGCTGCTTCCATGTTGGGTGCATACATATTTATGAGTGTTACCTCTTCATATTGAAGTTTTCCCCTAACCAATATGTAGTGGCCTTCTTTACTTCATTTGATCAGTCTTGCTTTAAAGTTTACTGTCTGCAAACAGGATTGCTAGCCCTGCTTTTTTTTGAGGTGCTTGAGCATGTAGTATTGTTTTCCACCATTTAACTTTTAGCCTACGAGTTTTTTATGAGTTAAATGTGTTTCTTTTATACGACATATGGTTGGATTTTGCTCCTTTATCCACTCTCCTAATCTATTTCTTTTAATTGGAGAATTCAGTTCATTTACATTGATGGTTGTAATTGAAATGTATTGACTTATGATTGACATGAATTTTACATACTACTGTTTACCTCTTTTTCTCCTGTATTTAATTGGTTGCCCTATTTGGTGGATTCTCTCTGTTCTTATTTGTTGAGTTCAGGTCATTTTGGCCTCTCTCTAAAATTTTGTTTTAGTACACCTTGTAGGATTGCCTTTGATGTCATGAAATTCTTTAGTTGTTCTCTATCATGGAAGTATTTCATTTCTCCCTCATACTTGAAGGAGAGTTTTTCCAGGTGTAGTAGTCTCGGCTGGAATTTGTTTTCATGAAGGACTTGTAGCACTATGCTCCATGCTCTTCTTGACTTCATGGTTTGTGAAGAGAAATCTGCCAGTATTCTGATGGGTTTTCCTTTAAATGTGATCTGCTTCTTTTCTCTAGCAGCTTTTAGTATATTATTCTTTTGCTGGATTTCTGGGATCTTGATTATTATATATCTGGGTGTGTTTTTAGTCAGGTTGATGTAGTTTGGAGTTCTATATGCTTCAGTTACTGAATGTCCAATTGTTTTCTCATATCTGGGAAGTTTTCTGCTATTAATTCTGCCCATATTCGTCTTATATCATTTGTGTAGATTCCTTCTTTCTCATTGGTTCCTACTAATCTCATGTTGTTCATTTTTGCGCCATCTTGCAGATGTTAAATTATTTTTTCCTGCATCCTGTTTATTTTTAGGAAGTCCTTTCTTACCTTTTCACTAGCTGCAACTGTGTCTTCAAGATCTGAGACTCTGTCTTCACTTTGGTTCACGGTTTTGCCAACTTGTGATTGAGATTTTATTTTCTTATATATCTCTTTGAAACTGTTTCATGTGATCTATTTCTTTTCTATATTGCTCAATCAGGAAATCCATCGTTTTTCTATTCTCTATTTTTTTTATCAATGTCTTCTTTTGTAGTGCTAAAGACTCTCATTATAATTATCCTTTCTCTCTCTAGTTCAGAGATTATTTCTGCTCTGTTCTCTCCTCTGTACCTTTCTGTAGTTGTTCCCCTACTTTAGATGCTATTAATTTAGAGAGATGTTTTTAAATTCAGATGTTATTACTGCCCTGGTTTCCTTTATACGTTTCTGCAGTTGTTTTTCCACTTCAGAGTCTATTAATTCATGTATTTCTTTTTTTACTTCACATGTTATCTCTGATTCGAGTTGTTCTATATGTTTCTGCACTTGTCTGTCTCCCTCAGAAGCTATCAATTCAGAGATTTCATCTGTATGATTCCCATTTTCTTATAAGGTAGTGTTTCCTGTATCTGTTACAGGTGGGCTCAGGACCTGAGATTGCATTTTGCTCCTTGTCTGTATGTTCTGTATAGCAGTGACCTTTGGTCCAAGGCTGCATGCCCACGGGTTAGTCTTTCAGTCCAGGCTGCTGGATCGGCTGAGCTGCTTGTAGGCCTGAGGAGGGAGGTCTCACTCTCCTGGTGGGCTTCACTGCTGGACAGGTTAAGCTTGAGTCGGGCTGGAGGTCTGACTCACGTGGCAGACGTGGTGCTGCATAGACTACACTTGTGTCTGGCTGAAGGTCTGACTCACACGGCGGACCTAGCTGCTGGATAGCCTGAGCTTGCGGCAAGCAGGAGGAGGTTTGACATAGCAGGCCTGATGCTGGATAAGCTGTGCTTATGGCGGGTAGGAAGAGGTCTCAGGCACCTGGAAGTCTCAGGTTGGCTGGAGGTCTCAGGCTGGGCTGAGGAGGATCTCAGGCAGCTGGAGGTCTCACGTGGGCCCAATATACCTTTAAATTCTCAAAACTAGAGTTAAAAATTCCACACCATCAAATTAAAAAATGGGTAAAATATGTGAAGAATAATTTCATTGGAGAGGGTACACTGAAAACAAATTAAAAGATCACTAGTCATTAAGAAAATATAAGTTAAAGCAACAATGTGATATCACTATAAATCAATCAGAAGAGCTACAGTTTTAAAATTATGATAATGTTTAATACTGATGCAAATTCCAAGAAATTGGGTCACTCATGATGCTGGTAGGAATATAAAATGTTCTAGCCACAATATTCTTGAAATTTCTTTAAAAAGTAATGAAATGACTTCCACATAATCCAATAATTGCATGGGCATCAGTGTTAAAAAGCTCAAATGTTTGAGAAAGTTTAATTCATAAGAACCCAAAACTACAAAGATTTCAGAAATCTTCAAAGGATTAACAGTAAAATAAAATGTGGTAGGCCAACAAGATAGTTTAGCTTACTAAGTGTAGAGATAAGAAACTAAGAAGCAAAGAACAATAAGCGAAGCTTAGGGTGGGTTGTAATCTGTTACTTAGGGATTTTAGAAAACTAGGATTTAAAAAGGTATAACAGCTTAATCCTGATTGATGTCTCCACCCTTACTTGAGACATTGGTGTAACAGCTGATCCTGAGTGATGTCTCCACCCTTACTTGAGACGTTGGTGATTATCCCCTCCTCCCCGTAAATCATCTATTGTATGACCTAAATAAAAAGAGATGCTTCTAGAGTTCTGGGCTCACTTCGAGAGAGACAGATCTCAGCGAGACCTCTGAAGCTACATTCATCGGGTGTTCTCATTGTTTCTTTAGGCTTCGGATCACATCATATAACAACTAAGCACCTGCCTAGGCAGGTGTAGGAACTAGGGTTCAATCCTCAGCACCACAAGCCACACCAGGCCCTGCTCCCAGGTGCACCAAATCTAGGCATGGTGGCACATATCTATAATCCCAGTGCTGAGGGGCTGAAAACAGGAGGCTCACTAGGAGTCTGAGCTGCATAGTGAGACCCTGTACCAAATACATTTTTTTAAAAATGTGGTCTACATACACCATGGAATACTACAATAAAAATAACCAGCTATTGATATAAGCAACTACTTGCTGAAATCTCCAGAGAATTATCCTGAGGGAGAAAGCTAGTCACAAAGGTACCCTGTATATTGTCCTGTTTCTATAACAGTCTCAAAATGATAGAAGCATTAAGAATGGGATAATGTAGAGTGAAAATAAATGTGAATATAAAAGGAGCACAAAAGGGGTTCTTATAGTGATAGAAGTATTCTGTATCTTGGGTATCAATGTCAAAAGCATAGTGATTTAAGGGAAGGGTAGTTTCATTGTCTTTTGAAATCCACACCCCTCCTTTTTTTGGTCAAGAGTGACAGACATTTGTCTAGAGTAATGATGTTTTCATTTCTTTTTATTTCCAAGAGAGTGACATGTATGCAAAAGGCAGTTGGCCACCAGTTTCACACAGTGGGAACACGGCTCCAGGTTAGCAAGTGTAGGCCCAATTTTTATTCCTAACTGGAAAATGAGTTCTGGTGGAACAACTCTTTGGCTATCCTGTGTTCTATGCATAGACCTTTCTAGTGTAAAATCACATACCTTTTTCTGTTTTGGAAGAAGATGGAAGTATAAATAAATCATGTTATATAAAATAATATATTCAGAAAAAAGCAAAATACTTGTTTGGTATAACAGAATCTCAGAAGTGTATTTGACTCCATTTATATATTTAGACAAAATGAAAAATTTGTATAACTTCAACTAAGTGATGCTTGAGGACACTCCATTTCCTAATCTCTTTCTATTTATAGGAAACTGTGAAAAGAGCAGATGTTCCAAAATTACGGCCATTGGTTTCACATCTCAAATCCCAAGACATTAACAAAGGGGGTCTCTGTCAAAACATCTATCTAATCATTATGCCTTCTCCTCATCCAGAGGCAGAGGTGCTATTTAGAATACCCAGATCACAGTACAGCAACTTATTTCCTATAAACTCTGTAAATTGCTGATTATTGCTAAGGAATGTTAAAGTTAAAAAAATTAAAAGAAAAAAGATTATGCCCTAGTCTGGATGATTTAATTCTTCCATGTAGACATCTAATTATTATTAGAAGATTTTGGTGGTCTGCATCTCATAAGCATTGTTTCAGCTTTTAAAAGTGATTGCCAAGTTTGTCCCTTATGTATGATATGATGAGTTCAGGTTAAACCATAATAGGAGATTACGCCTCAAAGTCTGTTTCTTCTCTTTAGTAAGAGTTTTGATGTTTCTTTTTCCAGTAGCCCACATAAAGAGCTTTATGTGTGTAACATGCTATGGGGTTCCCACCTCAACAATAGAATATTTATAAGAGAAATCATCTTTGTTGTTTTCTATAAGTTATTACAAAGGCAAATTAAAAGTTTATCATCTCAACTGAATGGTAAATAACCTTGTACCTTGGAATAATCTTGTATCCTATTGAAAATAAAAATACAAAGCCAGGAGCTGAATGTGATAACGAAAGCCCATTTTCTGGGTACCTTGCAAAGCTGAGGCAGGAAGATTACAAATTTGAACCTTGCCTCAGAAACTCAGTGGTTTAGCAAAACCATGTCTCAAGATAAAAGATAAAAATATTAAAAGAACTGGGAATGAAACTCACTGTGAAAGCCTTGTGTTCAGTTCCTAATGTACCCCACCAAAAAATCCTAATGCCAATAATAAGTAACATAAGATTTTGATTCCTACCCCCAGATCTAATAGAAATCATTGTCATTAAAAAAAAAAAATTGACAAACCTATGAAAATAAAATGTTTGTATCTCTAAAAGGCTTTTGGTGCTTGTGATGCTATCATGTAATTATAAGAAAAACTACATGTCTCAATTACTCTTCTCTCATTGCTGTGACAAAATACCCAGAACCCAGGGCCAGCCAAATAGCTCAGCGGATTAAAGTGCCTGCAAGCAGACACAGGGGCTGGGGGTTCCATACCCAGGCCTGCAGCCCTCAGGACTCTCTGTGCTGGCAATTGAGACTAGGCATGGTGGCACACACCTGTAATCCCAGCTCTTGAGAGGCTGTAAACAGGCTGATCACAACAAGTTCCATCTAGAAGTGAGACCCTGAACACCCTGGATACCCTTCCCTAAAATACAAATAAAAAAAACTCCAACACCCAAAATGAAGGGAGGAATACCTCATATTTAGTAGAGATTTTAGTGCATACTGCACGGGCTCCAGGGCAGAGCGGTGCATGGTAGAGAGCAGCTTTCATGGCCCCAGCAAAGAGCAAGAACAAAGGAAGTGGCAGCAGCTCAGGCAGCTAGCTAGCATCTCTACCCTCCTTACATTATAATGCAGAATATCTGCCCCAGGGCACACACACCCATAATCCCTGCATTGGATCAAGAACTAAGCACAAACTCCATAAGCTGCCCTAGGACTGTGTGAGGGCTTGGATGGAACACCTATACCCAAGCCATAACACTCTGATGGAACTAAGCTTTCATATAGGTTAAGACATTTGGAAAGAACAATGGAAAATGACAGCCTTTTAATTAGGCTACAAATATAAAAGTGATCCACACAGACATAGCAATGTTTCTTGGCTGTTGTGGTGTTACAAATCCAGCATGTATCTCCACCTAAATGCTGTAGGTGTTTCACATGCTGTGGTGTTTAAAATGCTGTCATCGAAAACTCTCAGGTCTAAGTGTTAATTTATCCTGGACAATATCTTAATTGCTGCACATTACCATAAAGCAAAGGAACTTCAATTGACCCTGACAGTCCATCTGTTAAAGTTCCTGATATATCAAATGAATGAAAATAAATCAAACTTTATTCCTTGGAAATAATTTCTGAGGATGCTTACAGGTTAATAAGGTCAAATTCTAAAGCTTATTTATGAGAAGAGAATTATAGGTAAAAAGGCATATTAAAATTCAATATAATTTATTAGTCTGTTTACAGTTATATGAACCATGGAAATCAATGACTGTACAAAAATTAACACTGAAATACATAGCAGTATTCTCTAGAAATCCAATGGCACTGTCAAAAGTTAGTGGGAACATTGGAGGCGTAGTAGATGATGGATTCTAAGACACATCAGTGGTTCTTTGGAGAGTTACAATATTTCACTATGCTCCATGTATTTGGAGGCTCTGTTGTTCAACAGGCATAGCGCATTTGCAATAGTTACGTCTGCCTGATAGACTGGCCCTGCAGTTATGGATCCCTTTGTCTAATAAATGGTGTTTTGCTCTGAAGTCTATTTTATCTGATACTGATATAAAAACATCCTCTCTGTCTCTCCCTCTCTCTCTCTCTCTCCCCCTTTCTCTCTATTTTACTTGCGTGGTGTATCCTATGCCATCTCTTCATTTCCAACTTACTTATGCTATATTTGAAATGAATTTCTTAAAGACAGCATATTGTTAGGGCATATTTTTACCTCCTATGCCAGAATCTTTTAATTAGTATATTTAGATCATTTACATATTTACTTTATTGATTCATACACATGTCATTGCCCACCCCCACCCTTTTGTTTTTTTGAAACAGGGTTTCAATATGTAGTTCAGGCAGGTGAATTTTGCTTTCTCACCAGAAAAGTGAGAATTTTCCTTCTCTGAACTTCTTTGTAGTCCGTGCTGTCCTGAAACTCTCAGTAATTCTCCTGTCTTAGTCTTCTGAGCACTAAGATTACAGGCATGTGTCACCATGCCTGGCTGGCCATTTAGAAAACACAATTAATTAGTTTAGCATATTCACAAACTTGTTGAATCATTCTAACAATCAATTTTAAGCACATTTGCCATTTCTTAAAGAAATACAAATCCACTAGTATTTGCTTCCTATTTCCCCAGTAACTTTCCACACCTTGCCAACCCTAGGCAAGTAGCAACTTTCTTCCTACCTTTGATTGGTCTATTTAATCTATTTCATGCAAATGAAATCATACATGTACTTTATGATTAGCTTTGCTAAGCAGCATAAGATTTTCGAAGTTCAGTCATGTAGCATGTATCAGTAATTCTTTTCTTTCCATGAATGCTTTTCTATGTTGCAGTTAAATTTTCTCTTTTGATTAGTTGATATACTTTTGATTGTTTCAATTTGAAAGCTAATATGAATGATGCTGGTGGGGCCAGTGAGATAGTTCAGAGGTCTAAAGTGCCTGCTTAGGCAAGCTTAGGCAAAGCGCAGAGAAGGCGTTTTGATCCCCAGCACCACATGCCACACCAGTCATGACTGGCGGTGGGCTGAGCCAGCACAAAAAAATTAATAAAATAAATAAAAGAAAACCTGAATAATGCTGGTATCACCTACACAAAACTTTTGTGTGAACCTATATTTTCACATACATATATGAAAAACATATAAGCAATATACAGAAGATATATATTTATAAAAGATATATAAGAAGAAGATAGAAAGGAGATATATAAGGAGAAGAAAACAGAAAAGTTATATAGAGAATATATATGAGAAGTATATAATATGTATATATTAGATATCTCCAAGAGTAGAATTACTAGGTCCACAGAGTGCTTCTATATTAACAATGTGAGAAATCACACCACAATATTAAAAAGTAAGTGGTTGTACCATTTTACATTCACACCAGAAGTGTAGGAGACTTCTCTTTCTGCTGCCCAACATTTGCCATTATGGGTCTTTTTGATAATCATTGTCCTAGTGGGGAATAGTGGTATGGTGATTTTAATTTACATTTCCCACAGGACTAATGACCTTTAGCAACATTTAATGTCCTTATTGCCACAGAGTAAGATATTTGTAGAAATATTTATTTAGTTCCTTTTTCTATTACAAACTATATACTTACCTTTTAATTATTGAGTTGTAAAACTACTTTATGTATTATGGATGCAAGTCACATATACAGTGCCCAGTTTAAAATATACGAGAAATATTAACAAAATTCAAGATATTCTTCTGTACTTCCTCAAATTCTAAGGTTCTTGGACAGCTGATCTTCTTTCAGTATCTTTCTCAGACTTCTAAAGTTTATTTTTATAATGAGTCTAAAGAGCTTTGTTTCCAGGGGCTAGACTGGGGAGAAACAAGACTAGTCTGTTTTGGTGGAACTGAAAGTTATATGTATTTGATTTTAGTATTAAAGAAATATCTATTTGTGTCTTTCAACACCACTGATACATTCTGATGCTTCTGTGAATAATACTTTAAGAAAGTCAACTATGTGGGTAAAGGTACCAAATTAATCCTTTTGTTGTTAATACACAAGCAAACATTCACTTATATCTATCTAAAAATAATTGTAAACATTTGAAAGTAATTATATGGTTTAGTCACTTCATTTAGTTAAAACATTTGGATGAGAACATAGCAGAATATTTCAAACAGCTGAATAGAAGATTTTAATCTCATTAAAACTGATGTCAGCATTCTACCTGATGCAAAGGTAATTGCGGCATCTTCCGCCCACAGCTTCGACTCATCGCAGATAATCATGCAAGAGCAAATGCTCTCCTAAAGGAATGTGGAACACACAAAGCTTTTATTTGGGCATCTGAACTTTCACAGTAAGCCAGGGCACAGTGGAACCAGGGCCTTGGGTACATAACAAAAAGCATCTGTGCTTTCCCAGTCCTGTCTTTGGAACCAACATCTGTGAGAAAGATGATGGAACCCTGGCCAGATGGATGCGCTCATGTACATAGAGGAGGAACTGGAGTTGCGGGTGAGACAGACCTGATTTAGTGCGTTGGTTACACTTTGATGAAGTTATTTAATGGAACCTTCGCTTTCCTATCTGCAACATATGGGCTCCTTAAAAATGTTCATTTTTCTGAAAGATTAAATGAAAAAATTTAAATTGGCTCTCAGAGTATCATGGGAAATCACAAAAAAAGCATACACTGATCTTATTCTGTACTCACAAACTGATGGAGCCAGAGGTCATAAATCCCAGAAGTACCAGCACTATTTTAATTAGAATTACCCCAAATTCTCATTTAAAGTACAGACATCTAACCCTATTTTCTAAGGAAGCATTTCTCCCAAAATATATATACTGTATATATTTATAAGTTCTAACCATTCTGATAAATATTTCACCACAAATTGTCAGATTTCAGGTTCATTTTTTCTACAAATATATTCAAAGACACATCTTTAGAATTTCTATTTTAATTCTGTACTGCTTTCCCCCAAAAGTTTTGTATGATTGAAAGCAATTTAAAAATTATTTATAGAAAATTTAAAACTTCCCAACACCTATGCCTTACACATAAGCAAAAGAATCTATTAGTAATTCTTACTCATTCTCTCCTTTTCTCCAGCAGCCTGGCCACACCCTGTAGAGTCAAAGGAAGCATCAGCAGCCATGACTGACTTCATTTAAGGAAAGAGAAATGAAAGTTCTCAGAAACTTACTACTGTTCCCTAAGGCATGACCTACAGATTGTGGGTGATTAATGAGAAACCTCTGAGATTCAAGAAATACTGGCTTTGGGGGATAAAGAAAAAAAAAATTGGTAATGCATAGGACAAGAAAAAAAATAACAGTAGCCCAAAATAACAGTAGCTGGCAGATACTGAGAAGGCAAAAGAAGGAATTAAGAAAGAGCAAATTAGCTGTATAAAGACTGAGTAAACAATATATTCAAAAGAGTTGAATTCAATGAACAACTAACTCATAGCATCCTACAGGGCCAGGGATTTTTACAATGAATAATCCCTTAAACTCTGTGATGAACAGGAAACCATACTTTAAATTTTTGAAATATTGTGGATAATGGAGGAATTTATCCAGGAGCCACTGCACCACTCCAAGGTGAGCTAAATTAAGATTATAATAAATGTTTCATGATTTCTTACTTCAGATCACATTTGGTCCTGATATCATGTGATCCCAGCGCTGGTGGACAGTATCCAGCTGCTCATGCCCTGGCATGCTAGATGCTGGTCCTGTAGGTTTGGAGAGTAGCTGTTTTTGTAAGCCTTTCTATCAGTGAAACATAATGAAGTTTACAATCCTCTATCCTATACAAAAAGGTGCTGTGGTTCTTGTACACTTTTTCTCATGACTAAATCTAATTAGGCATTAGAGAGTAGTCATTTACTACTTTCCTAAGAAGTTTCTTCTCTATGAACTTATCTACCCCATCCTTGCCTAGAGAATAGGAAGAGTTCAAATTTATTGTGTAATAAACGTGTAAAAATACAAATTAGGCAGTATAAGAGCTTGAGAACTCAAAGGGTCAATGATATGTAAATAAGTGAGAAATTAAGTCATATGAGGGAAAATAATCTCTTTCTGAGTCACTATATCACTCAAAGTCCAGGTGAAATGAGGAATAAAACTGTAGTTGTTCTGAAATTAGGTTCAATATCCAAATCATTTTAATTTCTGACATACACGGAAGCCTTTGTTGTTTTAAGGGACATGATAAAAAGCATATACTTTTATTGGGAAAAGGATTAAAAAATTAAACTTTGTGTGTGGGCGGGTACTGGGCATTGAACTCAGGACCTTGCACTTGCTGGACAAGCCTTTATTTTACTGAACTATCTCCCCAGTCCCTAGAAATTAAACTTTTTTAGTAAATAAAACATTTCTTGCATATTATCCATAAGGTCAATACTTCACTCAAAAAAGTGGGAAAATTAGACTTTTGCTTTTAAATTAATGCCAGATATATCCATGCATAACTAGTCCTCCAAAAAACGATATTGAACTTTATAATAGAGTTTGGATAACAGCTCAGAAAAAAAGCTCATTCAAAATAGAAGATAATTAAAATTTAAGGAAGAGAATATCAAGCTGCTTTTTAATCTTTTATAATTTCACTGAATAAATATAAAATTCCATTCACACATATTCTTTTATAAAATATTCAAAGTTCATCCCATATTTCAATAGGAGTCAACCACAAAATTTGTGCAGGGAAGTTATCTTTCTACTGGGCTAACTTTGCAATGACTGAATGAATTTCCTATAATTAATCTGTACCCCACATTATCTGCTATATTTATAAACACAAATACATTATTAACTGAATACCTCCATTTTCCTCAACATAAATTATTGTCAGAAATTATATGTTAATTACATGTTTAAAAGGGCATACATTCTATATCCAACTCAATTATAAAAGCAGGAAAACATTTTAAGGACATTCTTCTGTTGCAGTGGAAATAAGACTTATCTTTTCAACCATACATAATTTAATATCATTATTTAAACAAGACCAAAAACTAGTAAAGGTATTATTGATTGAAAGGTTGAATTCAATTACATTATACAACTATGCACTACATTAAAGAATGAATTCCTTGACATTTTTCTATGAGAATTTTAGGGTCAACCAAATCTCAATTTCTGTTTCTCGAAACAATTTACATTGTAAAACTACAGAGGATTTTCAGAACAGCGTACCATGTGCATCAAGACCTCATATCAAAGAAATTGCTCAAAACTAAAGAGTTATAGAGAATATTGTTTTCCTCTCTAACTTGAATATCTACTGCATGAAAAAAGAGTGACGGTAAATATGAGCAGTTTGAAGAAAATGTAAGTAGTTCTCAAGAGGGTGAGCTGTTTCACAGCACAGCCATCCCTAATATTTGGTCCCTTCTGCGCAAAGCCACTTTTCCTACCCATTCTTAGCCATGTTGGGATGCAGTCACGGGAGCCCTCACCAGAGCTGAGACATAGTCTGAAGGATGCTCCCAAATCTCCAAAGCTGGTTTCTGAAGGTTTCCTTTCTTAAAGAGCCCATGCTCAAGTATTTTGTTACGCCAACACACAATTGGCTAAGACAGAAGGGAAAGGAAGGGTGCTAAACTAGAGACAGGGTTACCCTCATTGAATTCCTTGGGCTACAGAGTAACTGATACAGAAAGTGGTCACAACTATGTGATAGATGACCGTAATGTGCTATACAGTGATCCCTCACTTATCCTGGAGGTTCCATTCCAGATACCCACCACGATAAGTGAAAATTGGTGAAGTAGCAACATTATGTTTGAGTATGTGTCTATATTTTAAGGTTTTATAACCCTTCCCACACTCTTACAAAACTTTCCCACACTTTCAAAAATACTCCTAATGCTCTTAACCATTTTCTAAACTCATAAACCTATTTAATTTTAAAAACAATTTAGCATATATATAGTACACTACTGCAAAATCCTGCTGTATAGTGAAAAATCCGCTATAAATAATTCAGAATGATAGTTTTTGAAAATCTTCAAAACAGTGAGTCCATGAAAGTCAAACCATGAAATATCAAGGGACTATTGTAATGGCTATAAAATAAAGATTAACACAGTTGTATTTCAATGATTTTCAGATTTGAGTTTTTCTTCCTTTTTTAAAGATTTTTCAAGGGCAAGGGTCATATTTTATTCCTTTTTGTATTCCTGGCACCTAGGCCAATGACCAACATAAGGCAAATACTTGGTAAATGTTGAATGAATGACTATCTTTACTACACAGAACATGAAAAGAAGCTAAATTTAGTTGAAAATCTGATTTAACATGTTTAAAAGAATAGATATCTTTCTACATACAATTATTTCAGCTAAATATCACATACAAAATTACTAAAACAATCGTAATAATTTGAAAGCAAGGTAGCTTTCAAAAAGGTTTGAGGTAAAAATGTCATTTACTTACATATAAGGCAGGTGATACAAACAGTATACAAAACATATAATGTTAGCAAAAAGTAAATATATACATGCATTTCTCTCAAAGCCATTTGTCTTATTATGACAATAAGACATCAATATTAAAAAGTGTTGAATAGACATAAAGATCTAATGTTTTGGGCTGATAAGATGGTTTGGTGGTCTAAAGAGCCTGCTTAGGAAAACTTAGGCAACTGCAGGGGATCCCTGGCACCACATACTGTGCCAGCCCCACCCTTAGCGCAGGCTGAGCTGGCCATAAAAAAATAGTAATGTTTTTGATATAGGGTCTAGTTCAAGCTGGCCCTGAACTCACAGAGGCCCTCTTTCCTCAGCTTCCTGAGTACTGGGGATTATAAGCATGTGGCACCATGCAGGAACTTCTTAAGGATTTTTTATGTTTTTTATTTAATTATTTATTTGTTACAGGACCTAACTACACAGCCAGACTCATAGTGATCCTTCTGTCTCAGCCTCCCCAGTACTGGGATCATAGGCATGTGCCACTAGGCCCCATTTCAGGGCCTGCACAGTAACCCTGGAATTTCAGGACTGTCACAGGATGTGGTACTAGGATCAAACTTGGATCCTTGCACTTGTCAAGCAAGTGCTTAGACCACTGGGCTACCTCCCCAACTCTAACGCAATTTTCTAAGGTCCCATCATCATATGATTCAACATTATCCTATAAATTCACCATATACTTAATGTCACCAAGAAAGCAAGAACATGGTTTCACCTCTAATTCCATCTGAGTTCAGTGCTAGGTTTGGAAATCATGGCTAGCATAAGAATTATTTCTGGGGCTGTCGGTCCTACTTCCAATTCCTGTGTCATAGCTGAGTGGGTCTTTTCTGGCCCCTGGAGTCAGCTATGTGGACACAGAATGCAAAACTGATAGCCAGTTAATATCCTCCAGGTCTTTGCCCCTCGGGTGGGAGAGCTCTGAGGCATATGTGCGCTATTTCCCTGAGTTTCCCATTAGCAATAACTCTGGCCTGTTCCACATTACCTTGCTTGTCACTCTTTCTTTAGCTTTATGCCTTTCCTGCCCTACTTCTTCTCCTTTCCTGTTTGTGTTTCCCAGAATCACTACCTGTCTTCTAATCTGTGGCTCTGCATCTGCACGTAAGGAAACCCAAAGTAGGAAACTATGCCTTACAGTATTATAGCTACAAGACAAAACTCAAAATATACACAATGAGAAAAACAAGGTATAGTAGAAATATTTCAGGTCAGTATTCTGAATACAAATTTGAGAGTTTATATCACTAGAGTTTACAGGTAGATGAAAAATGATTTGGAGCAACTACCCAAGAAACAGAGCAAAATAATGTTCTAATTCTAAAATATGAAGATGTAGCCTTTGCCTTAAAGAAAGTAATGTCTAATGGGCAAGTCTGACATACCTCTGAAGATAATCTCCAAATGAGGTCCACAAAATGCATTTCATTATTTACACCTAACCCTATAAGATGTAACTTCACTGCACCTGTCAAGAGACCTAGTCTAATTTCTAGCTCTTTACATATACATTGGCCTTCTGATTTGCTTTGAACAAATGAATGCCATGGAAATAACCTCTTGGACTTCTAGTTTAACCTTTGACAAGTTTCACCTTCCCTTTTGAGCACAGTCACCATGCTAGGTTTAGGACAGGTTGCAAGATAACTAAAACTACATACTGGAGACTTTGGAGGAAGCTGAGCTATCTCAGGTATCACAACTTCAAATAAGGTGTCAGTTAAATATACCTATGTGAGGGACAACTACTATATCATCAAGGAGGAGAACGTTCTAGCTGAGCTTAGCCAACCTACAGAATCATGAAAACTAATCGCAATTGTCTTAAGATATCATATTTTGGGGTAGTCTATAAAGCAGTAACAAATAACTGTTTGAAACAGTAAGCAATTATCATGTATATTCATAAGTTTACTGAAGTGAAGTGCAAAGTATACAGGAGGACAAGGAAAAGGTAGATATTGGATGAACGCTTGCTATAGATGAGGCTGTGCAGAGACTCACCACAGATAAGTAAAATATGATTGCTTGTATAAACATGTTCTTGTTAGAAGTATTCTTCTCAACTAAGAAAGGCCCAAGTTATGAATAGTATAATTATGGCCTTATGGCAAATAAATGTTCAGAGGAAAAATATGCAAGTATAAGTGAGTTGAAAGATTTGTACTAAGATCTAAAGGGAAGCTGGGTGCTCACCTGTAATTCCAGCTATTTGGGAGGCATCACATGTTCAAAGCTAGTCTTGGCAACTTGGTGAGACTCTGTCTCAATAAAACAAGAAGAGTTGGAGATGTAGCTCAGTGTCAGAACGCTTGTTTGCATGTCTGAGTCCCTTGATTAATTCCTCAGTACCATAAAAAAGGACAAACTGTCTAGGTCAAGCGGAGCAGTGGAGGCAGTAGGAGGGTGGTCAGACAAAAATCACAAGGACCTCATGATGGGGCAGGAATATAAACAGAAAATAGGCGTAGTCTTATACTCTCTGTTTCATCAGCCCAAAATTCTATGTCTTACTCTTTAAAAATGTATGGTGCACATTGGCCTCTCTTTCTGTTAGTGAAAATATTTACAGAACCATTTATGAAGGGCAGTAAATTATCACTAATATTCTAAGCACTATAGAAAAAGTAGATTTACAAATTATCTGTTTCCTTTTCACCTTAGAATTATTTCTTTTATTTAGGAAAATGATACTCTAGTCAATAATATGCCTATTACTATAAGTAAGTCCCATCTACTAAAACAACTGACCTTAATACTATCAATATGTGAAAATTTAAAACAGTTGTCTCATATTACCACCTGCAACACATTTCACCATATTTAGAGTTTCAATAGTTTTAATTTCTACAGTGTAGATGAACAGAATTTTATGCTGTTGACCACTGGGAGCTGAGCCTGCACGCCCGCTGCGGGTAAGCTCCCTGCGACCTTCTGCCCCGCCTCTGCGTTCCCGCGACTAACTTCCTGTTCCAGCCCAGACCCAAATCGCACCGCTGGGAGCTGAGCCTGCGCACCCGCCTGGGTCAGGATCCTTGGCCTGCCTTCCCTTGCCCCGCCCCCCCC
>PVJA010018719.1:0-12380 GCA_004027025.1 Myocastor coypus
TTAGAAACAGATAAGGAAGGCTACAACTGTAAGATCACCAGTGGAAAGAAGTCACCAGGCAGAACTAGCAATGGTGTACAGCGGAGTGAAAAATATCATGACAAGGGGAAGGCAATACCTATCAGTTATAGCCACTCATGTAAATGGTCTCAACTCACCAATGAAAAGAAGCAAAATCTCATAATATGTGAATACAAGAAAAAACCTTTAGTTCAAATAATGATGAAGACACTGCAATTCAGAGAATAGAAAACAACTCTGCACAGAAGAGGACTCCACTTTACAGATGCAATATCTAATAGGTATGAGGAAAACAGGAAATCACGAAAGAATGGGAGCTAAGGAGGTGTGAAGGAGAAAGGAAAGAGAAGAAATAAAAAAATGACAAAAAGAGGATAAAAGGAAAATAATCTTTGTCAATAACTAGGGGAAGAAGGGTTGCAGTGAGGAAAAAAAAAAACCCTCTTTTTTCAGGATATGTCAAGATACATCATATGAGGTACAAATTCCCTACGATGAGCGTGATCATTATGCACATCTCAGCTGCACCAATACACTTAACTTAAAAAAAGAATGAAAATGTGATATAAGTGCTCTGTTTTCCATACTTCTGGGAAGATTTCAAATAAGACCCTACAGGGTAAAGGAAAACAAATTCAAGATTCTAAAAGCATAGTTTTTGGAATAGTACATTAAAAACATAAAGAGATTTTCAAAGTTCTTCAGCACACTGACCTGAGATATATATCCTATAATAAAGGCATGTTAAAATAGACAGCATTCTTTTATGCCAATGCTCTGTAGAAGCCAGATTTTTTTGTTTTCCATTTTTGATTTATTATTTTTCTACAACGTACTTTAAGATTGAGAAATGCAGCCAGAAGAAGTAATTCACAGTTCACTGGTAGCATTTCTTTTAAACCAATCAGTTGTGTGTGTGTGTGTGTGTGTGTGTGTGTGTGTGTGTGTGTATCCATATCATACAAAATTAACTCATATAATATTAAAATCATTCATATGATGCAATGCTAAAATAACGTGCTGTCGTTCATTCAATTTAAATAGTATCTATCATTCATAATGGTGTGAATAAAGCTTACTTCGCGCTTCTGTGTATAGGTCTCTCAAATAACATTTCAGTAGCTGAGACCCAAATTTTTAACTTACAAATATATACAATGATTCATTCCACTTCTGGAGTTCATTTAATTTCAAATGAAATTTTAACCCACATGAAACATTTCTTGCTTTGACTTGAAAAATATTTTTTAAAATTCTTTAAAAAATAA
This sequence comes from Myocastor coypus, assembly GCA_004027025.1. NCBI lineage: Eukaryota > Metazoa > Chordata > Mammalia > Rodentia > Myocastoridae > Myocastor > Myocastor coypus. Next base: position 1,290 of record PVJA010018719.1, read on the forward strand.
TGCTGGTCTTGTCTTTTATTGTGCATCTGATTAAAAACATATATGCTTTGTAGAATGCTGATTTGGACAACTAAAGGCTATGTAAGTGAATACATGCTGTCTACGAAGAAAAAGGTCCACATAAGAAAAAAATTAAGCCAAAAAATGTAGTGAGGAATGATCAAAAGGAACCTTGAAACTTAATTTTATTTTAAAGCAAAAAGGGTATGAATAATTTTCCCTTAATCATGCTTACATAGTTTGTTCCTTTAGCATAATCGCACAGGGAAGTTCCCTAGAACACTTGGGATGTCATATTCAGATCAAATATCAAAAAGGAGCATAGAAGAAATGAAGGAAAACAGGAAGCAGTACAGCGACTAACAGAACCCTCAGTGCGATACAGTATTTTCAAAGATCATAACGAACATGACCAGTGTAGAGAGACGTGCGGAGAATCAGCCCAGCTGGGCAATTTAAATGGCGCTACGCAGTAGGGCTAGAGCCTCAGTGAAACACAAAGGCAAGGAAAAGTCTTCATTAGTCCCTCAGAGGAGTTCTGGTTTTGCCTTTTGTTTTTTACCTGTGTCTCTGGTATCTTCAGGCTTCCCCTGCAGATTCTTCAGTCTTTGGACGACGCAGACTTTTCAGTTTTCCCACACAGACTCACACTGGTAACTCAGGGGTGACCTTTCAATTCTTTGACCTTCCGCAGCTACTGGAACTCCAGCTGTCCAGCAAATAGAAGGTCACCTTGGGCTTTTTTATCACTAATTCCTCAGAGTGCCTCAAAGATTCCTCCTTTCATGTTTCCATAAAAGTTCCTTACCTCATTATACTTCTATTTTGTATCGATCTTGTTCCTTCACAAGAGTGATCCATGTAATATGCGTAGTAAGCATACCCACCCCACTGTAGCCTGGAGATTAAGACGTAATTTAATTGCAAGGAAGGCTTACAAAAGACTTTTCAAGATACCAAACTTCTCTATACGTCTCAGAGGCTCTGTGAGATCTCTCTGCTTATGCCTATAGCTCATCCTCTCTACCCCCCATTGCTTTTTAACTAAAGTTCTTAGTAACATGCAGAACAATGGACCCACATTCCAGAGAGCAGGGATTTTTATCCTTTGGAAGGCTTTACATCATTCCCTTTGCTTGTGTATGCTGGGAGAATTAGGCTGTGAGAAGAACACAAAGTGGCTCTCGGGTTAGACTGAGAAGATTTAAAAGCAGCCCTAATGGCCTTCCCACATTTGCAATGGAATCTCAGTTTTAGGGTTACAGGGCGAAAGTATAAAGATCGGAAAGCGAGTGTGGATTTGGCTTAAAGAGAGAACAGGGGAATACATGCACAGACAGGACCCTCTTTGATTCTCGGCACTGCAATATGAAAATAATATGGGTGTGAAGCCCCATATTAAACATAATCCATATCTGTATTTGATTTTAAAATAACACCTTTAATTCTACTTTTGTTTAACTATTTTTATTACTGTCCACTCTTTTGTCCACCGTTTTGGCATCATTATAAATCTTTTGAGAACTTGGAATCAAGACTTTCTCTGTGAATTTTACCACTCTTGTTATTTCACGCCTTTTTATTGGAGCTACTTTTCTTCCCTAAAAGTCCCTGGCCACTTTAAAAGAGCTGTCGCATGCGGCATTACATGTGATTATGCAAGTGCACAATAATTAAAATTAAACTTTAAAATTATTTTTTGTGTCATAGTCAGACGTCAAGCTCATGATACAGATCTATGACTAGTGGTTATATGTTTACCAACGCAGACATAGGATACTGGGGTAATTTTGATCTCAGAATTTTTCAGATGAATGGTTCACTATTTGGCGCATGCAAACCTGAACTCTCTAGATAGTACGTCAGTGAGAGGGCTTCCAAAGGGAGCCCTTTCTTTCTGTGAAGATTTTTCCGCCCTTTCCTAAGCGCACTGTAGGAATTCCTGAAGCTGGAGACTTATAACAAAAGCATGGAACACGCTAATCGCCTCCAATACCAAGCCAAAGCTTCTTTAGTAATTATACCATTTCTTCTACTCCAGTTCAAAGCTGTTTTACTTGGTTCTAGTCTCTGGTAAATTTTCAAAAATAGAATTTCTATGGTCTTAGCATTATAAATAGTTTCTGCATAAAGTGATCTAATATTATAAAATATCCTATTTAATTTCGAAGAAGAAGGCCCTTAAGTTTTATAATCTTGATGCTGCTTAGAAGAAGTAGTCTACAGTTTCCCACACTTGAGTAGAAGTTTTCTAGGATGCAGAAATTGAGTCTGACATTTGTTTCCTTCCAGCATTGAAGCTACTATGTCATAGCTTTCTGGAAGATACTTTTCCGTTGTGAGTCTGCTGACAGGCTAATTGGGATTGCTTTGTAAATAATCTGTCTTTTCTTGCCAGCTGGTTTTGTTTAAATGTCTTTGGTGTTCTCATTTTAGTATCGTGTATCTAGATCTGGATATCTTTTTAATTATTTTATTTAGGGTTCACTGATCTGATCAGATTTGAACATATCTCTGTTACAAAAGTTCCAGGAAAATTTTAGTTGTTAAAGCTTAGAGATTTACTGTTTTTTTTTTTTTCTTTAGAGATCGAATAAAAATATTATTATTATGATGTCTTACAGATTTTTAATAATTTGTCATTCTTATTCTTTACACTTTCTGTTTTTTAAAAAAAATATATATTTGGTACAAGTTCTCACTATGCAGCTTGGACTCGTAGTGATCATCCTGTTTTCAGCATCCCCAGTGCTGGGATTATAGGCGTACTCTTCCACACCTAGACTGGGCAACAAGCTCTGCACACAGGGGTGATGCTGATATGGCACATGGTGCCAGGGATTGAATGCCAGTGCTGAGTATGCCTAAGCAGGTGGTGAGTCTGCCGAGCTATTTTGTTGGCCCTTCCTTAGGCTCTACTAAAGTAAATTTTCAATCTCTGTTACAGATAAGAATTATCGGTTGTCTTAGTTACTTTTCTCTCTTTGCAGGGACAAATACCCAACACCCAAAATGAAGGAAGGGAAGATTTATCAGCTCACAGTTACTGGAGGTTTCAGTTCATATTTGGCTGGCCTGAGTGGCGCAGGGTAGAGAGAATCCAGTTCATGGTGGTGGAACAGAAACAATCGCGACACAGGTAACCGACCAATCAGGGGAGCATAGAGCAGCAGCATAGTTCGTCTCTCTGTCTCTTTTTAAATTACATTAGGCTCTCTGCCTTAGCCTATCTACCTCAGGTCACACCTAGAATTCCCAGAAGTACTCAGACTGATAATCTGATCAGTACTAAAACACGTAATCCCAGTGAATCATGAGTCAAGTCTCAATCTATAGAAGTTCCTGCCTTATGATTGCACGAGGCTTTGGGGGGACAACTAAACATAAACCATAACACATGTATAACATGTATGGGTAAAAGCCATATGTATAATGTCACATAACCTGCACATTGCATTTTTAATTTCAATATATACCATATATTGAAATATATCAACATATTATATTTTAATGTATATCAAATAATTATTTAATCTTTGCAAAGAGAAGAGTATTTGCATCCAGAGAGCATTTTATTTTGACCTTGTATCCAATGATATTCAAACACTAAATCTTATTCATTTTATTTCATTTTCTTACATTTCACAAACTATAATGTGTAATGAAAATGCATGATTATTGCTTAAATTAAAAAAAAATATTGCAATGAAAGATCCATTGCCCAAAGTTTAAGGTAAACAGAAGTCCTAACCCTAGGACAATAACCTGCTGTGACTGACGTTTTGTAAGAATACCCAACTGGCATCTGTAGACACAAAAAGCCTAGCTTCAGCTTTTTACGTCATGTAGTCTTGCTACTTTCTTATGGCTATCACAGCAAACTTACTGTTAATTTTGCAGATAATGTCCAGTAAATGGTGAATATTTACATTGTTTAAATTCAAGTATGGACTTAAAATGACAAGAAAAGCTACCAAAAATTTGGAAAGAATCAAAATTTTCATACATACCTACTCAGTAGAGCACTGGGGATATTTGATATTCTAGAGCTATGTAGATAATTTGACTTTTTCACTAACTTATTGAGTATTTTACAAAGCTGTAAGGATATAAGTGGTGGTGCAAATTCTTAGACCAGTGCCAGTGATTGCTATCCTATGCTAAAAGTCATCTCAGATATTCAGAAAACAGTATTTTTGTAAGGAATTTATATTGATATACTTCTGCTAAAAAATGTCATTAAGTCAAGTTTTCCATTTTAGTAAGTCTCTCACTTAAGAATCCTTTAGTGGCCTGGGGAGATAGCTCAATGGTGTAAGCACTGGTCTGACATGCACAAGGGGGAGATAGATGATAGACAGATAGATAGATAGAGGATTTAGGAAATCTTTCTTGTGTGCTAATGTTACATGCTTCAGTGTCATGAATTTAGCTCTTTGAATATTTCCATTTTTGCTTTCCACCAACATACTAGGCTCACTGATTAGGCAAAGACAAACCAGTCAGAGCCCAGGAAGGCCAACAGCTTCAGACCCTCTTGAATTCCAAGCAAGGTTATTCTTAGCAGTGGGGGTTCTTCCCAGTGAAGAGCAAAGGTTTCTGACTTATGTGTATTTTATATCTTTTCTGTGAAATTTTGTTTTGTGCAATGCTTTTTTTCCCTCTTTTCTTTATTAGTCACCATAATAATTGGAAATGTGATTTTGTGATTTGACACCTGGCTTACCTTTGTTAGTAGAAAAAAAATATGTGTGGCCTGATGAATGAAATAAACAAAGGAATATTCATTACTTCATTTTGAGTATTATTTATATTATTTGTTTCTTTCTTTTTAAGCTCAAAATAATTAAAAATAATGTTCACAACTGCTGCTGAAAAGGTGAATGCATTTATTTATTTATTTATTTAGGTGAATGCTTTTAGAATAGGTTGGATTAGTGACGTCCTATCCTCTGAAATTTGCCTGAAAATTGCTACACTTTGCCACCTAGAAACTGAATCTTCTGAAAAAGCAGAAGTATTAATAATTGATGTTACAAATAAGACTTATGTACCCTGGGTTCATGTACTAATGTACTAGAGTAGCTAGGAAAAGAATCAGGTTTCACTATGGAGCTGATTGCTGATTTGCCTGACTCATTTTGGTTCACATACAAAAACTGCATAAAGTGTTGATTATCCAGAAAAACAAGAATTAATTGTGTGACACCATGCAAACTAACTAGAAAGTACAGTTGTAGCTAGTTTTTTTTGAAACATTGTTGACCTTTATAGTTTATTTCCTAATTAATGGCAAAATGACTATGTCTAACCTATCAACTATAGTTGGATCAGAAGTAAAGCGCTGTACACCTTCGCATTGCTCAAAACTGCCAAAATGAGCCTTTTTACGGAGCTTTCTTGCTTTTCACAACAATGTAAGTATTCAGTTTGTTTCAGTGGGAATATGAACAGTTTGGAATAGCACATAACTGAACAGTAAGTGGTACCTGAGACCCTGAACATACGTTTTAAGAGTGTCACTTTTGTGATCAGGTGTAAGGTCCTCAGTAGAGTCTGGGTCATGATCATTATATTTGGTAGTGATGTTTACAAAGTCAGTGCTGGAAATTGATATGTTACCTTTTGGTTCCAAGTCTCATAGTTGGAAGGAAATGGAACTCCCGTGTGATCATAAGATCTACAAAATGTTAGGACTTCCACAAGAAATAGAGGTGCATTTTTAAAGCTATATAATACATAGTGATGAAAACATAGCCACATTTCGCAAATCTCCAGACTGATGTTAACACTAATCGCTGGCCTATCAGCTACTCAAACCCAAATATCTGTATTTCTGCATTTTCTGAGCACTATAGAGTTTTAAAATGTTAATTAAGCATGGGTGTGCTTCCTAAATAATACTGAATAAAGCCGTGCTTTTGTGTCAAAAGTAATTTTTGAGGATTATTTATGTCAAAAAATGGAAAATATATCCAAAATATCCAAAGAAAAAATATCCAAACTTAGAAATTGGTAAAATCATCTACTTGGTGTTTTTCATTACTGTACTAACCATGGCATAGCAGGAATTATCTACTGCTCTGGAAGTGTGAATATGTGTTTGGCACTCTATTTACTATTGTTGAAATTATTTTATAACTCTGTAAGGGTGGGGGTTCAATTACAGAAAGATCAAAGGCAATATAAAGAATTCTTGTCGGATGGCAATGAAAATGATTTCTGTTCCGTAGATTATATAATGCCACAGACTATAACTTATTGTCATTTACTACTTTAACTAATATCACATGCAGTGCTTGTACAAGTATTTTAATATTTAAAGTATTCCTGTTGGAATATATTAATTCTTCCTCAAAATTATTTTTATACATTAGCATTTTAAAACATTCTCCAATCTATTTGTTGAAAGATTATTGATGCAAATTCATTCTATATATTTATGAGAAATCCACTTGTAACTTTTGGAAAATCATATATTGATCAGAAGATGTTTTTCTTGCTCAGCATTTTTAAGGATTATACTGTGTGGATTGTCATCCTGAGTAATCTGTCACATGTCCAGGAGTGGAAATTTTCCTTGAGTTATTTCCATGAGCTTTTCTGTATAGTGAGTGGACCAGACAGAGAGCATCATTTGTTATCAGCCCTCTGATTACTGTTGAGTTTCTCTAGGACTGATTTTCTTAGAGACTTAGTTGTGGGGGGAGTGGAGAGCTACCGTGAGCAGGAGGGATGTACTATGTTTATTTGATGCCAATGAAGGTTGTGTGACTTATTGTGGATCCAGAGAAACAACAGATCTCTGACCAAACAATAAAGAAAGTTCTCAGCACTCTTACTCCTCATCTTTATTCCTTATGTATCAGGCTTCACTGTGTAGCTTTGTGGAGGACAGAAACTGGGATGATTATGGGACTGCTTCTCAGAACATGTTTTGTTACCACAGCTACAGAGGCAGCTGCTTTGCAAAAATTTGCTTCCAAGCTTGGAATTCATTTCCATTTTTTGTACATGAAAACTCTCATTCAGTGTCCCTGAATGCACGTCTTTACATCTTCATAGAACACTCTAGAAAGCATTTAAGCTTTACTTTAGTTCTGCTAAATTGAAACCTTTAGGACATAACTGGTGTGATGCATTGGAATGTCTTCTTCTTCATCATCGTCATCATCATCGTCATCTTCCTCTTCCTCTTCTCCTTTTTCTTCTTGCCCTCGTCCTCCTTTTCCTCCTTCTCCTCATCCTCCTCCTCCTCCTCCTTCTCCTCATCCTCCTCCTCATCCTCCTCCTCCTCCCAGAATCAAACTGAGGACCTTACACTTGCCATGGAGGTGCTGTGACACTGAGCTATCTCCTTGGCTCTAGTAGAATGTCTTCTTTAAAAGTAAATTGTAGATTATGATTTTTGCAGGACAATGCTTCTCAAATAATGACAGTGTAAAAAAAAATTGAAAACCTGATATAGACAGTTACATTGCAAAGAGGGCAATTGAACATTGTACAGGACTTAATTTACCTACATAGCTATTTTTCTCAAATATATCCATGTGTCAAACCACAAAAATAGCAGTTCTTCTACAAATAATGATAGAAAAACTTCCTTCTAAGAGTCTGCTCTTTCTCTTTTTCTAGTACCCAGGCCTTCGCATTAAGCTACATTGTCCAGACTTTTAAATACAATACTTTGTTACAGGACCTCATTATGTTTTTTGAATGCCCTTGACTGGGGTTGAATATGTGATCCCAGAGTAGCGACACAATAAGCCCCTGCCACCAAGCCTCGCTTTGCAATATTCTTCAAATCAAACAAATAGATAAATAAACAAAAGCTAATGAACCTCCTGTTTAAGACATCTGTAAATTATTTTTACTTTGAGAAACCAACCAAAACGGAATAAATGAATAAAATAAAATCTAGTGAGGCATTACATTATTCCAAATTGAAAATAAGAGAGGCTTTCTCAAGTGGCCATCCAAAAGCTCAGCAGTTCCCCCCAAGGCTGATGTTCATTCTAGGAATTACTCATTTGATCATTAGTAATTCCAGAAATTATACATTTCCTTATTAGTTCCCTTCCCCTTAGCAGACAGAGTCCAGGGCTGCTCCAGTGTTCAATTGTGGATTTGACTTCACCATGCTTTAGCTGAAAATGATTCTGTTCTTCCAAAGACAGAGGATTCCTGAGAAGCCCAAAGCATACAGTTACCCTGATAAGAAGAAGATGGTTATGTGGATAAATAGATATCCAACAGCAAAAGCACCACTGGTCTCCAAGCAGATGGGTTAAATGAGCAGCACTGGGGAAGAGGTACGGCATCCAGAGCCAAGGAGCAGTGGAGGATAACTCCAGCCCTGAAATGCCAGCCCCCTGGAGCCTGCTCCTGCTGTAGAGCTCTCCTGCACAGCACAGCAATTTGTTTCTTTACGGCCAGCAGGAAAATCTGTCAGGAAGGTCTGGGCATCAGGCCCACTGAAGAGAATATCCCTTTTGTGAGTATAAAGATCACTGGTTGACCTTAAGCACATCTGCGAGCGTCATATCCCCTTTGCCACAGCCAACCCGACTGTGGTCCCAGCTCATTTAGAGAAAGGGCATCATGCAGGGCGTGGCCCCTAGAGGATGGTGTCTTCAGAGCTGCGGTGGAAGGTTGCCCGCACACAGTGATCTGGCCAACGGGTCCAAGTTGCACAAGCAATCCTTCCACCTCTGCTCACCTGCAGCAATGGCGACCTCAGGAGGCCCGGAGCACTTTTTTGCCAAGAGAGAAGAGACTCACACAGCCTGAGTTAGATTTTTCACCTTTTATCTCTTTCTTTCAGACTCAGGGTCTGTCCCTTACCACTTACTTCCAATACAACATGTGTGTCCTGTTGCCACTGACTCCACTTCCTGTGGGAAGGAAACTACTTTTGCTTGCAACAGCAGTGAAGTCCTGGCCGTGTCACTGTGTTTAATGTTTACGGGATAAAAACAATGGCTATGGGTATGGACCTGACCATCAAAATTGATTTTACTCTATCCCCTGTATCTGTGAATACCGTGTCTATCTACGCAGTTCCTATCTTCCTGGGAGTCCTGAGCCGTGTACTGGGTTGGCATCCTGAGAAAGCAGTGATCCCTGGAGCGGGATTCCCGTCCGTGGTGCTGACAGGCCACTTGCTCAGCAGGTCAGCTGTTGGAAATTTAAAATCATCTCTCAAAAACTGCCACTGACCAGCACAGACTTATATGAATAACGATATTTCAAAGGAACAAACGTTTTACAGAAGCAAAATCTTTAGAAAATGTTATGAATTCTCTGACCTCTCTTTACAGTTGCTAGATTCTATGTTTGCTGTAGGTTTGGAAATAATGGTGGGGTCTTACTTCAGAATGTGCTTTCTGAGGTGAACATAAGATGTAGGCATTTCACTGAGCTCAGGGTGAGGAACCACTCATTCCTTGGCATGTCAGTGCATTTCTTTCTGACATCTCATATTAAGATATTTTTGTTTGCCGGGCGTGGTGGCTCACGCCTGTAATCCCAGCACTCGGGAGGCTGAGGTAGGAGGATTGGTGTGAGTTCGAGACCAACCTGGGCTACAAAAATGAGCTCAAGGCCAGCCTCAACTGCATAGTGAGACCCTGTCTCAAAAAAGACAAAAAAAAAAAAAAAAGATATTTTTGTTTGGTAAGGAGGTGATTTTCTGTCAGGAGCCTTTTTGATAAATATAATAACTACAGATTTATAAATGTGATTATAATTCCTATACAAAGAAAATCTTTAATTATGATATCTGAAAATAGGCAACCTTTTTCTTGGCTTTCTTGGCTTACAGTTTAGTTATTTTGTTAGTACAAGCAATAATATTTCATTCAGAGTCATGGTTTTCTTTTAAAATGTAAAGTTATATATTATGTGCTATATAGATATTTTTCATTTACACAAAATGTACCTTGTATATCAACTTTCCCAGGATTTTTTTCATGAAAGCATAGGAAACAGTATGTAAAATATTTTTCTGTCTGTTTTAGGCTGCTTACTTTGGATTTTGTGTGCTAATTTATTTTGTGTGTTTGGCTTTTGAGATATTTTGTCACTCTATACTTTTCTGAAAATAAAATGCTACAATGGAAGAGAAATGCTACTAAGCATAAAAAGGGCACTTTTATTAGTATTACTTCAGAATCTTGAAATGGTCACTCACAGATTGAGTTGCTGAGTTGGTTGATATTAGTGATGGGACGAAATATACTGTAGAAAGAGCCTCGCATTTTGGCAAAAAAAAATGAAACCTAAAAAATCCATTATTGTTTAAATCCTAACGCTCCTGCTCCTACATTTAACATTCCTGTTACATGTTATTTTTATCCTATATTGTGTGAGTACAGTGCTGCTGTAATTCAGTATTGCGTTAGGATTCAGAATCAGTGGATACCGAACAAAGGTTAACACAGTTGAACACTTCTAATGAAAATCATCTAACATTTAGAGACGAAATAAGGCATTGTAAAGGACATTTTAAATAAATTACATGGAAAAATTATGTGACTAGAAATTAGCATGCAGCTAGAGCTCTGTTTGGAAGAAAATTTATCGATTGTATATTGTCACCAGCAACTGAATGCCAAATATAAGTTCATCATGTTCTGTGAGAAAGAAATATGTTATGCAAATTTGGCACCAGATGACCAGCCTGTGTCACACAGGCATATTGTGTTTTCAGAGATCTGCCTATACATTTAAATTTCTAGAAAGCAATTTAATTTTCTAGACAAATATAAATTTCTTTGATATGATGCGTATTTTACATTATTCTTTCTAGTTTGTAATATTACAAAAAAATTTGTAGAATTTTGTCCTTAGACACACAAATAATTTATCCCTGAAAAGATAATTTGAAATGTTGCAATTTTTCTTCATCGTGGGTCATTAACCTATTTTCTTTAATTTAGCATACATATTTCAGCATGGTTGTCATGGCTAACTAACGAAAATGTCCTCTGAAACAGTTGGAGATTCATTTCTTGCTTCACAAAGGATTCTAAAAAATCCTTCAAGTGCATATTTTCTGTATTCTTTGAAGATACTATTTGTAACTCTTTG
>PVJA010018719.1:12480-39575 GCA_004027025.1 Myocastor coypus
AAAAAAAAAAAAAAAAAAAAAAAAAAAAAAAAAAAAAAAAAAAAAAAAAAGGAACTGTTAATTTTAATTTAAACTGGAATAAAGTGCAAAAGAAGGTCAGGTAAATGTGATTAGAAATGAAAAATGGTTTATGGCTACGAAGAGCAAAAGTATGATGGTACATGTGAAAACTAAAGTGAAATAAAATGATTTTTTAAAATACAAAGTATCAAATTCATCTAATTAGGAGACTTATGGACTTAGCATTTTATTTCAAAAAAGGGAAAAATCATGTAATATTCTCAATACATAGAATAAAACATTATATAAAATTCACAAACGTTTATATTAAAATTCTCAACCCAAAAATTAAAAGAAACCTAACATTACAAATAAGAAGCTACTGAAATCTACAAATACTATTGAATTTTTAAATAATGAACACTTCTACTAATACAAGGTCTGTAAAAATTAATATTATAATGGACAGTTCCACAAGTGAATGTAGTTAAAGATTAAAAGGCATGAAGATGTAAAAGAAGAAACAAAGACACTGTTCGGGCAGGAAGCACTGATCCTCTACCTTAGAGGCAGAAGAACCAAGGTGAGAAAGCAGATACAAATTGGATAAATAGATACAGAAATACAGACTTACATAGATGGTCAGACTGTTTAGAAGCCAGTGTAGAAAGGAGAAGATGAATTATCATGTTATAACTTGAAAGATGCAAATCCCAAATACAGTAAATTATGTTTCTATACACTATCACTGATAAGGCTGATACTTATTTCAAAGGAAAATTTACAGATTAAAAAATATCATATTTAATCATTTGCATTGTTTTGCTTTGTTTGCTTTTTGAGATAGCGTCTTACTCTGTAGTCTAAGCAGCCTTAAGCTCCCTTCATAGCCTAGGTTGGCCTCCAACGCTGGGCTATCTTCCTGCCTTACTCTCTTGAGTGCTAGAATTATAAGTAGGTCCCATCACACCTGGCCATATTTAGTTTTTGCAACCTAGTTCTATATGTTCCTGAAAAAATAAGTTTTTGAAAAATCTAATATAAAACTATAACTTCATGAAATCAAATCGCCTTTAATTCTATAACCAGAGTGCAATCAAATATTTCTAAGCAAATTTTAATATGATTATAAAGGTATTCCAAATTTTCATCACATCAGTGCAACGTGGCATCATGGACAAATACAACTTGATGGTCGGGGGATTAGTAAAAAATTTGGCTGCTCAGACTCAGACAGTAGTTAGGGGGGTTATTGGTGTCAGTAGCTCCGTGTAAAGAAAATGTCAACCAATCTGAGAAAAATGAAAATGATAACCAGACTTTGGTGACTTGGGACATGTCTTGAATTATTTTTCCCTCTTTGGAATTAACTTTAAAAAAGGCAACTTAGTGTATTTTCAATTTTTTTTTTGTTCCAGGAATATTTGTTTGACGAATCATACACATAAGATGTTTACATGTCTTTAAATAGGGTTTCCTTACTGACTACATGTAATAGACAGTGCTACCGTGCTCAATGATGCCGCGGTGTATACGGCAGCAGTATGGATTCCCTGTCACTATATGCACAATTAAGACAGACAACATCGAATGAGAGTCTCCTACACAGCTCATCACAAGTATTTCATACTTGTGGGTCCCTTGTGGTCATTTAGTAACCAGTCATATCTGATTCTAGCAGCTCCTCTGTGTGACCACACTCAAAAACAAACACTGAGTCAGAGAGAACCTTGACATGATCCTGCGTCCCTCAGCAACTCTGCTTCTCAATGCTGTTGCTTTGATAGAGATAGACACTCTACGATGCTGTGTGATTTCTTTGTTTTATTCTCTTACCTCTATAACTGCCGGTTATATGTGAGATAATTCTTACTACAACACTATGTATTTTAGAGGGGAAAATACCTCTAGAAATAATTCTACTCAAACACATACAAAACTTCACAGGGAAAGCCATAAAATGTATTTCAAACATTAAAAAATACACATATGTGTTATTGAATGTAAAAAGTATAAAAGCATCAGTAATCTTCAAATTCATGTATAGATTCATCACAATCCCAATTGCAGAAATCCCATTAACATTTCCACTGCTGTTTATTGGGGTGTTTGTAGTAGTATTTGGTAAACTAAATCCAAATTTCCAGAAAGGACCAAAAGTATGCAAGACTTGCCTACAGAGAACTGTTAAAGAGTAGCATGTTTGATATCAATATTTATGCCCAAGTCATTTTAGTTTCAAAACATTAACAAGAGGAATTTTTAAAATAGTGGACAGGTCTTCCACTGGAAAATATTTTAAAGCAGTAAGTACTCATGACACCAACAGAGCATTTTTGTGGACATCAGATTGATCTAGAGAAGTAAAAAAGGGAAACAAATGGCAACAACATTCGATCACCATTAAAATTTATCAATAATTATATTCTGACACATGGAAAGTTACTCTTCCCTTTTATCGGCTTACACTGCAATAGCTTCTCTAAAAACTACTGCAGTCAGTATACTTTCTCTGCGTGGGAATTAAATGAAATCTTTGAGTGGAGAACAGGTGGGCTTTTCATGGCATCTTCGACATGGAGTTTCCCATTGCTTATTTTCATTTGATTAATTCCTCTTCACTACACTGACAGAAAAGGTGTTGAAAATTAAATTACATAAACCACTTGAGGGGATTTTGTTATAGAACATTGTCTTGAAGCATGAGAAAATGGATGTTAAATAAAGATCTGAAATCTGTATCAACTTATGTCTTCGTGGTTACTTCTGGTCACCAAGACACAACATCTAAATTCACCAGTTCTGAGAAAACATTTCTTGTGTCTGTATCCCATAGCTGGCTGGCTTAAGGCAGCCCAGGATGGTAGAGGGATGTGGCACCGTGGGATGAGCTCGTGGAATGGAAACAGGAAGCAAAGAGAGAACTCAAGAGAGGAGAGGGAGGCAGTCAGCCAGGAACCACCCCGCAACATCGCATTTAGCTATGAACTCATAAGTAGAGTGAGCCACGGATGAATAGCACTCTCCGTGACAGAATCACTGTCTCAAGGCAAGCGTTTTGAGGACATCTAAATATAAACCAAAGAAATTTGCAAGATAGTATGTGTAGTATGTTTAGGGCCTGATTTGGAATCTTTTGACTACCCCCAACTGCCTATAAATTCCAGTATTATATTTGATTTAAAATTTCTATGGATTTATCTTTGGCATTAAGGCCTCCAACACAGTTCATCCACTGCCCTTGTGGTGGGATGTGAGTGTGCGCTCCATGTTGCCTCCATTGGCCTAGGATGAGAACAGAAATCAATGCAGTACAGACTAAGAAAAAATACAAAACAGATCAATGAATCAAAATGTTGTAAAAATAAAGCTGATAAATTGTCAAAATGAGAAAAGAAAATCACAAATTCAAGCAATTAGGAATGAAAAGGGGAAAATCAAAATAGATCCCACAGAAATTGAGGAGATTATCAATAGCTACTATGAGAACCTATATTCTAATAATACAGCATTAACAGAGAAGAAATGAACAGATTCCTTAACACAATTGAGTTGCCAAAACTAAATTAAGAAGTTATAAAACTCTAAATAAACTTCTCTCAGCCAATGTAATTAAAAATATTAAAAATTTACAGTTTTCTGCTGGATAGTTAAGACCACATTGAAACAAGACCTAAGCGGGTGCTTTGGCTCACTGAACTATCTGGCCTACCCAAGAGCTCTTTTCTTTAAGGAATATTTGTATGAAATACAAGATTCATAGACTCATAAAATAATCCTACTCCAAAGGAGGAGAACACAAATGTTACTGTAGCAATTCTTTGAAAAAAGGAGAAGGGAAGGTCCTGATACAAGAAAACAGAAGAGCCAGAAAAAGAAAGAAAGAAAGAAAAGAAAAGCAACTAGAATTCTAGAATGCTTCTTAAATTATAGGTTTATGGTAACAGATTATTCATGGTCTCTAAGCCCACTTTATAAAATATATAGAAGCAGATCATCCATAGAAGCCATGTGATCTTCAATATTGTTTTGCCTTTTTTATTATTACTTTTTATAAGAAATAATGTGATAGTTTCAAAACACAGTAGTACATTTGCAATAATTGACACATAGCATATTGTTGTCCCCATAGTAGTTACACAGAGCACAGGGTGTAGACATGATAAATTTTCTAATTGATATTGGTAAGGAAAGAAAAAAAGAAAAAAAAAATTCTTGTCTTTGAACTGAGAGCAAGCATTGGCATACATCGTCCAGTGTTCCATAATTGCACTGGGTTAGCAGTGAAACTGGCAATGTTGGAGGCTGTTGGTTTAAGCCTTTTACACCAAGCACCCTACATTATAGGCACACTCTTGGAGTTTTTCAAAAGAAAAGTAAACACAAAGACTTCAAACAATTATTGAAGGCCATCATTTTGTCAAGTCTAGCTTCACCGAGAGCTTCATTCTTAGTGGCTAATCACTGCTTAACCCTAACAGACCCTTTAGTATTGGTGAAGAAGCTGATCCTCCCTGTTGCTAAGGATTTTCTCAAGACACTTTAGGAGAAGATGTAGGTGAGAACATGGACGATGTTCCTATTCTCGAGAGCACAAGGTATGTTTTAGAAACTTTCAGATGCTTAAAGTCAAGGTAGAATAGCCTGAGATTGCCACAAAAGTACTAAAAAGCCTGCTTCTATTTCCAAGCTGCCACCTTGTGAATCAGGGTTTTCCATAGTAGCAGGAACTAAAATGGGTTTTTGAACTAGAATGGGTAACACGAACACACATCTGTGTTGCTGTTTATGGTTGCCCAGGATGGGACTATGTAGTTATAGCGAACGTATGCTCAGGCTGCCACTGATTCTGCATTGTGAAGAGCTGTATAATTGTTTCATTATATAATCCTATTTGATGAAAATAGACATAAGGCACTCCACAGATACCAAGTTTTCAAATCATGCACAGAGATTCTTTCCCTAGTCCAGGAAAACATGAGCTCCATGTATGTTCTTTATAAAATATTTCATTTATTTCTTATTCTTTTTTATATTTTATGCTAAACTAATGATTGCCAGAAATATAATTTTGGTCCACGATCTCTCTTTATCTATCTATTTATCTATCTATCTATCTATCTATCTATCTATCTATCTATCTATCTATCTATCTATTTTTGTGGAACCAGGAGTTGAACTCAGGCCCTTGTACTTGCCAGGCAAACACTTATTCTACTGAGCTACCTCCCCAGCTCTCATCCACCATCACTCTAATGCCAGCAAATTAGATGTATTATTTCATTAATTTCTGGGTCTATTATTTTAATGTAAAGTTACTTTTCTTTTGAATTATCCTGTCTCTCTTATTGCTGGCTCAAAACTTTCTGTTTTTTGAGTTTCGTGAGTGTTTTTATAGAAGAGACAAGGATTATCCGAGGTAAATTGGTTTGAGTTCACAGAACCTGTCAATAATCCACACTACGGCTCTCATTCATTGATTAGTTTTTGAACTCCCAACGCATAAACTCATATCTTTTGGTATTTCGATTCAGCACCTTAAAACTAGATCTATTTTTAATTTTGTTATCATCATCATTATTAATCTCTCCCGCTGGGCCCGGCGGGATGGCTCAGTGGTCTAAAGCGCCTGCTTGGGAAAGCCTGGGCGGCTTCAGGGACCGCGGTTCGATCCCTGGCACCACATGCTGCGCCAGCCCTGCCCTCAGGGCGCGGGCTGAGCCGGCCATAAAAATAAGTGAATAAACAAATAAAGGTTCTGAAACAAGGAAAAAAAAAAATCTCTCCCGCTTTCACTAATTTGCATATGTATTATCTTTTCATCTAATGTATTTTAATATTATCTTCTTTGCTTTTGTCTATTGAGATTTAAATGTCAGGTATCTTAATTTTTAGTTCCAAAACTATATGTCTTTAAACATGTTCATTACTTTAATAGTTTTTCTCGTCTTTTCATTTATTATGCATATTTTTTCTGTAATCCAGGGATCACAGTGATAATGGATACTTAAGGTTTTTGTTGGGCACATTCCTGCATTGGCATTTTCCTGTGGTTAGAATCCAGGTCAACATCTTCTGGACTCCATAATGCATACGTCAACTTGTAAACATTTTTTGCTATGTTCTTCCAAAGTGTGCTGATATTTTTGTGTTATCAGGAAAGTACCTTCCTTGTCCTCTCACTAAATACTTCTATTCATGGGCTTGTCACCCTTGATAATGGTGCTGTACCTGTAGCTGACATAATTTAAATCCATCCACAGTAACTTGTTCAGGTTTTAGTCAGAGATACAATTTGTGACTGCTTCTTTTAGATTTTTTTTTTTTTTTTTTTAATTCCACCTCATTTTCTTATCAGGTGTGGTCTGCCCTGTCTCTGCTCTGAAATTCTCCAGTCTGGAGTGGTTTCATGTGTTCTAGCTGAACGTTAGCTATCACAAGTGACAGTGAATTCCATTTGTTTTCTGAGTAACTATATATTAAGATGCTAGCTCTGTGCTATTCATTTCTCAGAGTATAACTACACTCTAACGTATGACTGATTTTGGCACCCACAAATGTCTTCGTATTTTTTTTTAATATTTTGTAACAGCTTTCTTTGGGAGACTTGTGTGCTACAGGAGCTTGTTTGGTCACACTACGTGTAGAAATATTCAGTGAGAAGGAGAGTCAGTACCACAAATGTTCCCACTGGACTTGATCTGCTTCCTCAAATGCAAGCTAGATAAGGAAACTGTTGCCAGTCAATCAATCTGCTTGTTATTTTGGAACAATAAATGGCACTATCACCCTTCTGCCCTTTTATTAAAAAGTACCCCCACCCAAGTAGAAATAGCATTCCTAAAGCATTATTTCTACCTCTTCCCAGCAGAGAGGTCAGCAAGCGAAGATGCGGCTCACAGGTCCCCTTCCACAGGCCCTGCGGGAATTCCAACAGTGGACACTAATTGTGACTACATAAACAGTATGGAGATGAAACCCGCAAGATATAAAAAAAACCCTGTGTGATCTCCTAGTGTATGAAACTGATTGTTTTTAACAAACCACTTGGGAAAACTAAGCAATAAAATGTGATACATAGTGTTCTACTGTTTCTGTTTTGTTCTTTCTTATGTCCTTTGTATGGAGACAGGGACTTCTGTGTAGTTCAGGCTGGCCTAGGACTCACGGTGCAGCCCAGGCTGGTCTCAGAGTTGCCTCTATCTCAGATTCCTGAGTGCTGGAACTATAGTTGTTCACCACCTCATCTGGTGGCATTGTCCCATTACACCCCAAAACCTGTATCTCAGGAACAATAAAAATACCTACATCTCTAATAGCTCAAATTTGTCATACTTTTGCCATTGCAAAGACATTTCAAAGGACTGCCATGTAGGTCAGCTCAGGATCACAGGTGTTTCCTGAACATCTACAAAACTTCTCCTCCCATTAAGACCTTTGTAGCAGTGGAGAAAACACTGTAGTAAAAAGCCAGACAAAGGTGAAAAATAGCAACAATTATCAGTACTTTATCTCGACTACAGCTCTCAACAAATCTAATATGTCATACAAGGAAACATTGACATCATGTTAGCCATGTTAGACTGAGATCTGGGAATAATTTTAGGTATACAAAGGTACACACACACACACACACACACACACACACACACACACAGAGGCTGCATTTATTGAGGCTTCTGTAAGCGACACCAAAACATGTAAGAATAGCTTATTAGAGAGCTAAGCTGGCAGAAGAAAGCACAAGAAGACTTGGCGAAGGTTGAGATGTTCAGAAGTTTACAATAAAATATTTTATAAGTCCTTTTATGATCAAGAAGAAAAATAGCTCTGCACAGTATCTTAATTTTTTTTTTGTGAATGAAGAGAATAAGATAAAAATATTAAACACATTTTTGGAAAAATCATATCATTTCATAGGTCAAAGAAAACTGGCAAAACTACCTATCAGAATTGTTCTACAGGTGCAAAGACCAGTACATGATTAGAGATAAGATAAAGTGCAAGGGTGTTTGAGGAAAGATTTCTAGGTAATGAGCTGAAGTAGTGAGTGGTCGGAGACAGCAGAACAAACAGGAAGTGAGGGAAAACCTTCACGATCTTAAGCAATCCTGGGTTGGACGATGCAGTGTGTTGCTATTGTCACTAGAGGGAAATCTGAGAGGGGCTTAGGAGGAAGAAAGCTTATTGCTATGGTTCTCAGCTAAGTAAAGGATCCGGTGTGAATAAATTTTCCTAACAGCATGCTTACTTCAGGGGAAAAGTGAAGCATAGAATGTCTGGGAAGAGCCATATTGTCAAGCTATGTTGAAATAATTGCTTCTCAGCGAGGAACAAGATGTGTCAGATGCCCGTGTTTAGATGCAAGTCCGCCACTGCCGTATGTTTCAGTAAGTGCATGGGATCTCATAAAATAGCCAGCGTGAAAAACAAACAAACAGAAAAACAAAAGAAATACCAAAATAAATAGCTTAGGGCACACACATCATGAGGAATGGTCGGGCTTGTTTGTTTGTTTGTTTGTTTAATGAGACTTTGCTGGGGGCTGGGGAGATTGCTCCGTGGCACAAATGCCTGTCTGGCAAGTGCAAAGTCATAGTTCGAACTGTGGTCCTGCAAAAAATAAAATAAAATAAAATACAAAATATAAAGACTGGGCCCAGCAGTATGGCTCAGTGGTCTAAAGCGCCTACTTAGGAAAGCTTGGGTGGTTGCAGGGACCGTGGTTCGATCCCCACACCACATGCTGCGCCAGCCCTGCCCTCAGGGCAGGCTGAGCCGGCCATAAAAATAAATAAATAAACAAACAAAAAGTTCTGAAACAAGAAAAAACAAAACAAAACAAAACAAAATAAAATTCTTAAAAAAAGTAAAAAGACTGTTCAAACAAACCACTATCAATATCTCACAGAATAATTATTCGGTTACCTAAAATGTAATGATTTTCCTCTCATGATAATTAGAAAAAAAGTATATATATATATATATATATATATATATATATGAATATATATGAATATATATATGAATATATATATGAAGTAGTCAATCATGAATATCATTTCTCTGAGTCACAGTAGCTAAGGTTGGCAGCAAAGAGGAAACAGGAGTCACAGTGAAGGCCTTATCTACCTCTTTCTTGTTGTCTTCACCAGCTCTAAACGTCCATGGTCTCCTCTAAAAGCATTGCTTTATCTCGGCATCCACTGCGAGCTCTAAGAGAAAGAACATCAGGGCTGGCCTGATAGCTCAGCAGAGTAAAGCGCCTGCTCACACAGAGCACAGCGGCCGGGTTTGATCCCCAGCATGCCAGGCCAGCTCCGCCCCCAGGTTGCTCTGAGATGACAATGGAGACAGGGCATGGTGGCACGTGCCTGTAATCCCAGCGCTTGGGAGGCTGAAAACAGGAGAATCACTACAAGTTCAGGCTATGTAGTGAGACCATGTAGACCCTATCCTACATATAGGGTAAAAAAGATAAACAATATGGACTTTGCTTAAATGTTGGCATTATTTATGCCATCTTTGGCTTATTTCATTGCTTCACATAATAGCAATTCACTCAAGAATGTGTTGATTCTCATCTATCATCTATCTATCATCTATCTATCTCATTGACATATATGTCAATGAAAGAATAAGTTATATATATATATGTATATATATATATATATATATATATATATATATCTGATTGTAAAAATTTAATGGTATAACTGGAAATCAGCAAGTTTTTGAGTGTGGCTATATATAGACACATGTGACCTTATAATTGAAAAGAATTGAAGGAATCAGATACCTATGCGACTCCTGTCTCCTGATGTAGTACTTCTAATTCTTCGTAACTCAACAAAGTGCAGTTTATTTCCTTCATTTAGAGAACTTATGTATCTGAAAAGCTATAGCCTTTCTCTCTGCTCTGTTAGGCTGCTTAATTCTACCCTTCAAAAACTTTTGCTTCTCTTTACGCCTGTACCCCAGTTCTGATCCAAGCCTCTTTTGTCTCTCAAGTGGGTTAGGGACACAGCTACTTGCTGGACTACCTGCACTCATGGTGGCTGAATTTCAACCTCTGTTCCTTGACCTAGCAATGACATGCACACACACTACAAATCTGTGCTAAATCACAGCTTCTAAACTTTTTGAGTTTTTTTGCTTGTTTTTTGTCCTGAAGTCAAATGAGAGCTTATTATAAAAATTACGGTATTATACAATGGATTCTCCCTCTTTTTGTATCACTTTGCTCTAATTTTCCTTCCAAAGTGACTCTTCATCCATAGGGGAGAGAGAGAGGGAGAGAGAGTGAGAGAGAGAGAGAGAGAGAGAGAGAGAGAGAGAGAGAGAGAGAGAGAGCAAGGTCCAAATTTCTTACCATGACAATCTATCATATATGTATTATGCATTCTGTTTATTCCAGTTCTGGTGTCTGTAAAATAAGACAGACTTCAAAGTTGTAAATAAAAATCCACATTTCCATCTCACTTAACCTAGGTTTTGCCAACGTATGTCTAGATTCTCTTAGCACCACCTTAAAGTTTAAATTATTAGTGTTCCTCTAAGATGAAGTCCACTCTGAAGTCTTTGTGCTTTAGAGTGTATTATTCTTTTTATTTTAGTTTTGTCTTTTGAAGGCAGGGTCTCACTGTACAGTTCAGGATGGCCTTGGGCTCACTTTTTGTATCCCAAGCTGGTGTCGAACTCACACTGGTTCTCCTGCCTCAACCTCCCAAGTGCTGGGACTACAGGTGAGTGTCACCATGGCCCGGCTCTTTTTATTTTCCCTTTTTCAATAGAATTCTCAATGATATCTTTCCCTTAAAGAGTTAAGTTTTGTACAGCGGATACAGTGATCATTCCAAGCTGAAATCACTTGAGAAATTTTAACTTCGGAAAGGATCGCTTGGTCTGAACTTTTCTATGTGCTGCAGGACATAAGTAAAGAGATAGAAACTCACGTTGGAAGGATCTCTATCTATGAAGCCTGAAAATTAACCTTGGTCACCACAAATTGGTGACAATGAGGTGACAGTCCTTAACTTTCACTCATGTCTACACCTCAATATTTTTCTTATGTATGCCTAAGGTTTAGCATCACCACAAAACGAGTTCCTGATGCCACAAGCAATCAGAGCTCCTGAGCTCCTCAGTCCACTCTGCCCTGGGTCAAGGACTTCAGTGAGGCCACACAGGAGGCCGTGCATAAGCACAGACAGAGTTCAGGGTGCAGAAGATCAAGAGAGATTTTTGACTTCAAAAATGAAGGCAGGCAGCTCTGTGAGACAAAATGCACCCTGCCCCAAGTGCGAACTTGTGAATCTTTTTATACACATAAGGCCTACTGGTGGGGTTGAGGTGATTAATCACCATGGTGATCATGGTATTGATTGATCGATTTCCTTAGCAATTGCTTTGAAATTGCCAAAACTCTTCCTGTTCTTTTCTGATGGACAGTATTCCCTAGGGAGCCTTAATCATGTGAGACACTGACAAAAAATATATGAAAGATGAGTTCTTAATTTAAACCAGGTATCAGCTGAAAGCAGGCAAGGCATTAAAGTGTGTTTTCTTTTCTGGTCTGTTGGGCCATAGGGTTTGGCAATGAGCGGCACTGCCTGCCTGTTCTAGAGAGTGAAACCTTGGGGCTCTGCGTCTGAGTTCTAATAGATCATTATGAGTATACCATGCATTGAAACTTTTGAATCTGTACCTAACTACCATTGGCAAAGTGCACTCTTGTGACATCATCCTTGCCCTTCAGCCCTCTCCAATGGAGGCAGCTGCTTAACCTTCGCTACCATAAATGAGGGTATTGATTGAAGCCCTTATTTCTTCACTAGCTCATTAATCTTTGTATAATAATTATAATAGTAGCATGTTTTTATCAGAGTTTTAAGATTTCACTTTCCTCCAAAGTTCCTCATGTACATGTAAAATTTAATAAACACTGTGTGTTTTTTCTCTTACTAATTAGGTTTTGTATTAATTACTATCCATCCAAAAAGCTCAGGTAAGACATACTGCAATTAAAGGGGATCCTCTGTCTGTCTCTCTCTGTGTGTCTCTAACATCACTCCAATAAATGAATTTTTCAAGGAGAATGAATAGTTCAAATCTGTACCATTAAACTTTTGAAATATTTTACTTATTTTTAATTTAACCTGAGCCATTCAAAGGCCATACCCAATTTTTGCTTGCCACCGAATGCCAACTGCTAGGAATACTTGACACACAGTAGAAGTACAAGAGCATCAAATTGGGCTTATGCATAAATAAATGAAAAAGAGTACTAAACAAAAGCATTATAATTCCATGATGTTAGATTGCCATACTAAAAAAAGTTTAGTTTCAATTTTAATCCATCTTTTTGGTTGGATTTTCTAAGCAGAATGTGTCTACTTTTATTCTTCAACTGATCAATAGAATTTTCATTTTAGTTGGCACTAAATATAGTCCTATCATTTATTATCTATTCATGGTGACATATTATTATAATAGAACAGGGATACTCATATCCTGACAAATTAATGAATGCCTACTAGCATTATTTCATGTATTTGGTAAAGGGTCTCACTGCACAGCTCAGACTCCTAATGATTCTTCTGTCTTCAATCTTCCCAGCAGTAGGTTTACAGGCATGCACCACCATGACCCATCTGAATGCCCATTAGTAATATCAGAATAACTTTAAAACAAAAAGGACTTGAAAAGATCCTTGCCTAAAAGGATATTCTGATCAATTTCTCTGCTTAGGCCAAAGCACCAAATTATTAAAAAGCTTTACAAGTATTCCCATTCTACAGCTAGAAATAAAATCAGTCATTTCATAAGTAATTGTCAAAATTCTTCACAGGAGAGATGATGTTATGATTTGCTATCTCAGATTTTTCACAAATGCTAAACGTATAGAATTTCTCTCATTAGTCTTTGCAGTTTGATTTAAATATTAAGTGTTGCTTTTTGTTATGAATTAAGCAGACCAAAAGAGAAAGAAGAAAAGAAAAGAAATGATCAGATATGAAAATGCATAAGATTGTTACTCGATTTTGCATATATTTTCACTTTGAGTTACTATAAAACAAGGACTGGTGAGATAGCTCAATGGACTAAGCATTGCTTCAGCAAGCATAGGGCCCTGGGTTTGATCCCCTGTACCACACACCATGCTCGCCCCGTTCCTGGGCTTGCTGAGCCAGCCACTGATATTAGGTGTGGTGGCACACACTTGGAATCCCAGTGCTGGGGAGGCTGAAAACAGGAGGATCACCATGAGTCTTGGATTTGTAGTGAGGCCATGTAAAAAATACCTTAAAAAATTAGACATTGTCAAAAGAATAACATACACTCAAGTATGCAAAGGAATATCCTAACTTCTCTTATGTTAAATCTAATGCTTATGATTCCACCCAACACCTCTCAGAAGAGCAGAGTCACACACACCAGCACCCTCTGACCTGGTTACTAGAGAAGAACTGTCACTAATGCTCGAGTCATTTCCTATGGCGTCATCAAGCCTCCATCCAGCCCCTGAACAATTATGTTGTGTCATTATGCCAAAGAAATTGAGTAACGTGGTTAATGGGCCAATTCTGCTGCGGTACAGTAAAGCTCATGGCACCCACTGTACAGATGGGGAACTAGCCATTGAGATTAGTAGAGTAAAGCTATCTTTTGCTCTGTTTTTT
Source organism: Myocastor coypus (assembly GCA_004027025.1). NCBI lineage: Eukaryota > Metazoa > Chordata > Mammalia > Rodentia > Myocastoridae > Myocastor > Myocastor coypus. Next base: position 26,163 of record PVJA010018719.1, read on the forward strand.
TTTTTTTTTTTTTTTTAACAGAGCAGATGTTTCTGAATAAAGAGTTCTCTTTTTGAGGGTTTATATTCTTTGTTTTCGAACTATGAACATCAACATATATGTAGCAACTTAACAGTTGTAGCTACGTAGACATTATCCCTGATAGGAGTTAGACAGTAACAAGAATCTGGCTGTTATACCCGCTGTTTTCAGAATTGTGAGGTCATTCCTTTCTGATGGAATCAATCTTATGTGGCCATGCTCCTACATCAGTGGCCAAAACAAGGGATCTACAAATTGATGTTAGAAGATGTGCATCCTGGGAGATAAGTCGATTTACAGAATAAGAAGAAAATGAATCAGTTAGAATCAATTGAGTTAGAATCAACTTAGAATCAATTGAGTCTAATTCAGTTTGGTTGATTTCAATCAGAAAATCTAAAATAAGAAAAAAAAATATAAGTCTGCTTTTATTGTACTAGGAAAATGAAAGGTATATAAAATGTCTGGAAGTTACAACTTTCATGCTTGGCAGTAGTAATGTATCTTTCCATTTTACATATTTTGTGTTATGGAGAGATTAAATTCCAGGTCTGCTTCTGTGATTGCTGTGCATGGGTGAACATTGTGGTGGAGTCAGATTACATTGTCTCTGGTAAACTTAAAGGATTTTCTGATTTTTTCCCTGAACTGCTAAATTGCATATAAGCAGGATTCACATTGCTAATTCAATAAAGTTATCACCACAAATTAAGACAAGGTTTATTGTTACCAATTACAGAGGCATATGGCAGAATTGATGAATCCAATCTAATTTTTAATTAAAACATTTATATCTAGTGATATTTAAAAGAACATAAAGTGAACGTCTAAATATAATCAAATATTGGTATATCTCTTTTCTTATTATTAAGAAAATATTAGTTCTGCTGAGCAATTTCTATGTATACTTTTGTGAAAAAAATTACTCAGTGAAACATGGAAGCAAGTGACGCGTCGATATAGATATCTTAAAGAAACCAGTACTTTTGCAGAGGATAATAACTGTGAATATCGACTTTCTTGAGAATGTACAATATAAGTACATTTCATGTGGTGGGGTCTATATAATTAGTTGATATTTTAAAAAGACCTTTCATATTTTATTCCCACTGCTCTTATTTTTCAAAATACCCTTGGAAAAAAATATATACCTACATACACATAATATACAGTATTATACAATACATCTCTATATAGAGCATACGCCGTATGTATATAATATTTTACACATAAGTTTACATTGTGTCAACTTAAGGGGTTAGAAGCTTGCCTGTATCTGCAAGCCCTAGGGTGTGGAGGTCCCTTCCTGGGACGTGGAGGGCCTGCCCTGCAGTGGCTCAGTACACAAAGGGTGCATAAACGGGTTGAGGAAGGATTCTGCACCCCAGTTCCTTGGAGGATCTCTGATCTCTGCAGGAGGTTCACCACTTACTGGAGGAACTCGGTTTTTTACAGCAGCTGCCGCGACTTCCTTGGCAGAGCTTCCAGTTTTCCTTGTCAGTGTGGAAGGAAGGCACAGGGGCTTGATGGACACCACAGCTGCTCCTTCTGTTCTTTACTGTTTATTTATTTATTTATTTATTTATTTATTTATTTATTTATTTATTTATTTATTTTTATGGCCGGCTCAGCCTGCCCTGAGAGCAGGACTGGCGCAGCATGTGGTGCCAGGAATAGAACCGCGGTTCCTGCAGCTGCCTAAGCTTTCCTAAACAGGTGCTTTAGACCTTTAACCATCCTGCCGGGCCCTGTTCTTTACTGTTTTCCACTGCCATGGACTACTACCTTGGGCTTTGGAGCCAGCTTAGTAAGTACTGAAATCTCCACTAACTGTGAGCTCAACAAACCTTTCCTTCCTTCATTTTGGGTATCCAGTGTTTTGTTCCAGCAACAAGTAAAAAGGAATGGATTCATACATATACATGTATAATTTAACATACTAAATGTTTAGGATTAATGCCTTAGTAGACACCAGGTATTAAACTGCCTTTGGAAATACAAATTTTGTTTTCTGTTTCAAGGTTTCTTCTACAACTATTCACAAACAGATGACTGGGATTTTACTTATAACTTAACTGGCCAATTGTTGTGTATCTATCAATAGAAAATATATTTAATGATATGAAAATTTTCAGTGTCCAAAATATCTATTTTGGACAGTAATATCCAAATTCTAGTAAATACAAGTAAAATTATATCTCATTCCCAGATTAATTACAATGAACCTGAATGTGAATAATTCTGGTATAATAACTACAAATTTTCATAAAAATACAGTGAGATTTTTACATAAAAAAATCTTCTAGGGGAGGTTTTCACCTGGCGTAGAACAAAATTTCCTTTCCTAGAGATTGCCTCGTTCAAGGACAAGCAAAAGCAGAAGAAAGAAAAAAACTGGTATATAACTCTGAAAGCTTTGGAAACTAAAAAATTCCTCTGATTTAGGGAGAAAGGAATGTCAACCTTAGCAAAAGCAGAGTTTACAAAATTCTTTTGAAAATAAAGATTTTTTTAAATTGTATTGATCATAAAATTGTTACCATGTGTATATTTCAAAGAAAAATAGCTGGGAAATATTTTGTCTGGACAAGTTTGTGTCCATTTTTGGTTATTTTTCTGGCATACTTTAATTTCTGTCTGTCTGTCTGTCTGTCTCTCTGTCTGTCTGTCTGCCTGCCTGCCTGCCTTCCTGCCTGCCTGTCTGTCTTTTTGAGACAGGGTCTCACTATACAGTTCAGGCTGGCCTTGACCTCACTTTTGCAGCCCAGGCTGGTCTCGAACTCACACTGATCCTCCTGCCTCAGCCTCCCAAGTGCTGGGATTACAGGCATACGACAGCACTCTGATATACTTTTTTTTTAAAAAAAATGTTTTATTTATTTATTTGCTTATTTATTTATTATGGCTGGCTCAGCTTGCCCTGGAGGTGGGACTGGCGCAGCATGTGTTGCTGGGGATCGAACCATGGTCCCTGTGGTGCCTCAGCTTTACTAAGCAGGTGCTTTAGACAGCTGAACCATCTCACCAGCCCACTCTGATATACTTTAGACACTTCCACTTTTATTAAAACTAAAGAATTGTTTCATCAGTAGGGTGAATTTTTAAAGACCTGAAATGAGCATTCTGAACAACTTCGGTGTTAAGGATATGACTAGCTACTTTTCTTGCTTATATTTAAGTGAAAGACATTTTTAGTTTGAAGATAAATATACCTAGGATGGATGATATCATCAGCATTTCTCACTGAAATGGTTCACCTGAGAAACAACAAGAAAATGTATTTAAATAACAATTTAATCAAGTTGCTTTTCTCAGTGGATGAGAAGGGAAAATTCTCAGTAGATCATCATCTTCTCTCTAACCTCATGCTTAAGCATTATTTACTTTAAAAAGCATAATAATGATGTGTGTCTACTCATATATAAACATATACATTTGCACAAAGTGTAAGATTAGAGAGCGATCCACTAAAGTATTAGCAGCATCAGTGTAACTGAAACTGGAACCCAGCCAGTATACTTCACTGTGCTTAGTTCCTGCTCCAGTTCCAGATGCGCCGCTGTGGTGCACACTGTATAAATCAGCCCCAAATTGACAAGCCACTCTGCCCCAGAACTTCCTGTTTGCTTAGCCCTTCGAAGCCCTGACCAATGCAGAGCAGGGCCTGATATTCTGGGAATAATCCAGATCGGCACCCACCCACGTAAATAAATCTGCCTCCGAATCCTGGGTGGCACTTCTGTGTTTCTGTTTCCCATTGGATCAGCAGTATTGGTGGGAAGACCAACTGTGCCCCTCGCTCTGAGTGTCCAATAGATGCAGCAGGACCTTGAAGATCTGGAAAAGGATTCCTGGCTGGGAAACTCACCCTTTGTCTGTTGCACCATCATCCAGGGTCATACAGCACCTACTGAGGAAGTCAGAGATGGGAATTAGTTAGTCAAATTCCAGAGTCCCTGACTGTAGGAGAAAGAGATTTTTTTTTTTTTTTTTTTTTGTCTTTTTTGAGACAGGGTCTTGTTGTGCAGTTCAGGCTGACCTTGAGCTCACTTTTGTAGCCCAAGCTGGTCTGGAACAAACACCGATCCTCCTGCCTCAACCTCCCAAGTGCTGGGATTACAGGCATACACCACCACGCCCGGCTAGAAGAAAGAGATTTTTGTGGAGATAAAAATAAAAGCAAAGGGCTGAGGAGACAGCTTAGGAGAAGAAGCGCTTGCCTGGCAAGTGCTGGGTCCTGACTTCAATCCCTGATATGGCAATAAATAAATAAATAAATAAATAAATAAATAAATAAATACCAAAGTATTTTTTGTATCTCAAAGAAGAAAAGGAAATATCCACTCTTGAGCGTTCTGTCTGAACAACTCACTGGCCAGCACAGTTGACACATACACCTGTAGCTCCTCTATGAGCTATGGATTTGTCTATTCTTAGCCAACTGAACTGGTTCTAGCTGACCACCACCCACATCCGGCGACCAAGGCCCTCCCTCCAGAGCCTTTTACTTACATGCCTATCCTGGTCAGATGGTGTTATATAACATCCACCCTAAATGCCTGTCAGCAATTCTTTCTGAATGCTGCCCTTTGATTGAGGAAAATTGTACTATGAGCCCCAATGAATGACTTCCCCTGGCCTTTTCAAACCTCACTGTTCCTAGAAATAACCCAGCCAAGCATTTCTCAAAGACATCTAAAAGGAGGCAAAAAGCCCACCAACTGTGATGCCTAGAAACCTGACGTAACAAGGCACCTCATGTCTGTAAGAACGTGCAGTTCAAGTGATGACCATACTCTCTGGCTATGAGTTGTAAGGACTATGGACACTAAAAGATAAATAAATAAAAAGATAAAAACTCTCAAAAACCTCAACCTAGATCAGCTAACAACCCGTTCATTGGTCTGGTGGACTCAGACTAGGCCAGACCACTCTCCTTTCTTCCCTTGGACCACCAGGACCTCAAGGTACCAACAGGTGGGCAGCTGTTCCTCTTTCTTCTTCTCTCTTCTGCCAGGCAGAAACTTGCAGCCTGCGAGGACACTGCAGAGCCAGACTGATATCTCAGCAGATGAAGGCACCACTTAGGCAGAGCTCAGGGGCCAGGGTTCGATCCCCAGCATGCCGTGCCGTCACAACCAGTGGAGCATGTTGAGGCTACAGTTGAGACTGGGCGTGATGGTGTGCACCTGCCACCCCAGGACTTAGGAGGCTGAAGAAAGGAACATCACTATGAATCTCATCTACATAGTGAGACCCTGTGGACCCTGCAGACTCTGCCCTAAATGTAGGGGAAAAAAAGGAAGACATCTGGCCAAACATGAATTCCTATATAAGCCAGTCCAATATTGCTTCTGGGAAGAGATCTCTGCTTCAAGTTAGAAGTGACCCTCTCCTTTACACAAAGCCAGTTAACCCTCTCTTGATTAAAGCTGCACTTTCAGTTCTGACTCTTCCCTGAGGAAACGATCATGCCAACATCAGCGTGAGACAGAAAACTGCAATGCTAAAGTTCTTACTAAGAAGTCTCTTTCCAGAGGTATAGGCTAAAATCCCACCTCTGAGCCTGGCCATCAGCCATGCTGCCTTACTGTGACCCCTGTTGGGACTTCTGCTGCTGTCACATGTCATGGGAGGCATAAACAGCCATCTGGTGGCACACCAGCATGACAGGCTGTTCATAACCCTGAGCAAGGTCTCTGTGCCTTGACCAACATGGCCATCATCTTGCAATCTGCAATTTCCAGCCCACACCACATTTTTGGTTGTTACTCAACCTACACAGGGGTTTGTGAAATCTCCCACTCTTTTCAAGGAGACCATAGCAGGGATTTCTCCCTCTGAGCTCTGTTATGGTCCCCCTAGAGAACAAAATATGAGGCTTCAAAACAGTTTCTGCAGGGTGGTCTGCCATGGTGCAACATCACCATTTCATTGACAGTGTGTGGGACTGCGAGTTGAACACAGGCCCTTGCACTTCTCAGACAGGCGCTTAATCCACTGAATTGTCTCCCCAGACTCACAAATCCATTCTTTATGTTTACATTCTCTTGTTGCAAAACAATTATATGGTTGAAATCATGCAATATGTAACTTCTAAACCCTGGAATTTTATTTACTTATTTACTTATTTATTTCCATAGTTTGACCTTTGTTAGAATTCAGACGGTTAAAATCTATGTCTTTGCATAGCTTGATCCAGCTCGTTTCTTCAGGCTTTGAGCAATATCTCATTGCTTGTGTCTGTTGCCTTACAGGCATGTGTTTGCCCATTGAAGACCATCTGGTTGGCTTCCATGTTTGACAGTAGTGAAGGAACCTGCTGTCGACACTTAGCACAGGTTTTGTGTGGACATTCTTCTCCTGGACATAACTTGCACCCTCGGGTAAGGTCCCACCGCATGATGACTGAGACACACAGTAACAGGACGTCTAATTCTGCAAGAGGCCGCCAACCTCCTATCGCTCACAGTGGCTGTACCATTTTGGAGTTTCTGGTGTTCCACGTTGTCCGCTATACTTGATGCTGTCAGTATTTTAAATTTGTTTTTTTTTTTTAATAACTGAGTAATGATATGCTTTTTAAATTTGAAATTTCCTAGTATCCTAACATTTTAAAAAATCCTTTCACATAGAATAGTACCTTGGTTCACTGGTGCTTCTGACTGTGAGAAATTTGGTCTGAAAACAAAAGCACTGGAAAAATTTTCCTTCTATTCATAAACTCTACATCAGGGGACAAGCATGATTGCCAAGATCTTCCCCAGAATTTTGGAACAAATTAAATTTGAGGTGTAGTTATGTTTAATAACTACTTATATATGTCTTATTCAGAGACCAGTAAGTTTGAGTGTTTCTCATTTTTATTTAGGTTAGTAGATTTGAGTCTTCAAAATTCATTGTCTATTTTAAATAGCAATTCTTTGTCAGATGTGTCACTCAAAAATATTTTCTACCAGATGGATTCCTTGTATTCTTGACTTTACTTTTCTATTCAGTTTTCCAAAGTTGTAAACTCCATGTGGACTAGAAGCTCTCAAAATCAGTTGACTGCTAGAAACTACCTGCTTCTTCTCTCAATAGTAAATGAACATGTTTAGTACTGATGATTTCTTGGCTGTCATTTTTTTCTCCAGACATCTATGGATACATGAAGATCCTTAATCTTCATTGGGATTCCTACATCCATATGGTATTTTCATTGAGAACAGCAGTTGAGTTTTCTTCTTCTAATTCTACATATCATTCTGTAAACATGACACTGGATATTGCATTTCTTGACTACAATTTTCTGTCTCTTCTCTGTCACACACAGTTCACCCTATATTGTCTTTTGAGATTGCATAAATTTCCTGATCTCTGAAACTTCTATGTATGACTATAATTTATATAATAATGATTTGAAATTCTTATAGCATTCTCTGAAAAAAATAATGTTGAGTTTCACAGATACTAAGTGCAGATATGCCTAATCATGTGTTTATTATCTGTCTGAATTCTTGAATGTTTAAATGATGAGATGGAGAAGAGAAAGCCAAGGATCTTAAACACACTAAAGTATAACTGTACAGTATCTGGAAGATATTAAAAAGTTTTCAAGCCATCAGATTGCATTTACATAATTTCATGAGACATAAAAAGTTGGCTTTGGAAAGTTCCCTTTCATTATTAATGACTTTCCATCTTATTCTTCAATGAGAAAATATTTCTTTTCTTCTGACACCTGCTATATGTATGTAAATTGTCAATCACATGAGATTCTTGGTATGGAAAAAAAGAATCATGAAAGGAAAGATACCCAGACAAAATGTGGAGGCCATGTAATGCCATGTTCCTCCACTTTCTTGATTAGGGCAGAGCACTTGCCATCTTTTGGTTTGTGGCACTGTGGATATGAACAAACATATATTCTAAGAATTGCCTCCGCTGAAAAGTAATGTTCCTAAATACATTTTTTTCAAGATTACTTTTATTTTATTTGAATTATTTATGCAAATACTGAGCCCATACAGGTGATAGTATATGAAAAATTCTATATATTTTCCCCTTTTTGCTGTACTTAAGATTTGTGTCCTTCCTTATATTAGGTAATTAGAATGGCAAGGATAGCAGGACAAATTTCACTTTACCAAAATGTATGTAATTTCTTCTTTTCTTTTAACCATCTTTCATTTATTAGTTTATTTTTTCTTTTCTTAAATTATTTTTATTACTTTTAATTAGAAATAATAATGAGAATGTTTCAAAACATTAGTAGTACAGCTACAATAATTAATACATTATATATGGTTGTCTTCATAGTATTTATTCAGAGTGCAGCTTGCAGACATGATAATTTTTCTAATCATTATTGGAACAAATTTTCCTTTTTATTATACTAAGAGAAAGTTGTTGTATGCATAGTCCAATATTCCGTAATCGCAGTGGGTTACTGGCAGAATTGGCAATGTTGGAAGCTGTTCATTTGAGCATTTTACAGTTCAGCATACTTATCTGGCTTTACCTTTTATGCCTTGTGGTTAAACTTTATGTTTACTTTTTTAATGTTGAAGATTTAACCCAGCACCTAGGAGCTTGTGCATACCAAACAGATTCTAGATGGCTTTTACGACGAAACTGCAAAGGCAATATGCCTTTGTGAAAAAAAATGAATGAATAAATAAAAATAGAAAACTTAAGGCATTAACTAAACATATATACATTATATATTATATATATTCATGTAGAATAATGAGATGTCACTGAACTTTCTTTCAAGAGTTCACATGAAATTCTACTTCTACAAACTGATTACAAAGCTTTCCATGCAAAAATCATGCCACTCATACTATTTGAGACATATGTAACTTACCTGCAAGAGTTGGAATCTGGCTTTCATAAAATTCAATATTCTTCTAATTTGTCAATTCTTAATTCAAACTAATAGTGACTACTGAAAAAGTCTCAACAAGGTATAGCCCTTAAATACATACTGCCTCAGTTCTGTACTTAAAATTGTTCTAAATGTAGTTAGTATTCGATTTCCATTTAAAACACAGAACCTAGAATGGGAAAGCACATGCAACCTGGCCGAATCACACGTCAGGAAGCATCATCACCTGAACTCAAGAATCGAGGTGATAAAAGTGGCTTCATATTTTCAGTTAGATGGAGGAAGTTAGGGGTCTCCTTCTTCTATTATTGCAACTAAAATAATTCAAATTACCTGAAACCTGAAAGACACTTTATGGGTTTGTGAAACTGATCAGGACAGGTGTCACACGAGGCTGGAGGCAGACTTCAGTCTGTGTTTTCAGAGTCATTTCCTTTCCTGTATTGCTTCAGTTCTTTTCCATTATTTGTTTTGTTCTTAACTTTCATGGCTACATTTTTGAAAATTGGAATTCATCGAAAAGTGTAAATTTCCCAAAATCTTTTGATGTTCATTATGATGACTGTGACTTAAAATAGAAACCAACCTTGAACTAAATTAATTCGAAAGGTGGCTTGCAGGATATCTAAAAGATAACAGGTAGTTTTCAGATCATAGCACTTCATTTAAATAATTTTATTAAACATGAATGGGCAATTTTGCAAAGCATTTATGCTACATTATTAATAGCTTTCTATTTTATTTTTCAGGTGAATTTATTTCTGACACATGTGATACATACATGCATCCAATACCTGGATCACCTTTAATAATGAGGAAAAGTATACACCCTATAAAATATGGACACTTAGTGAAATAGAATTGATCCTAGATATCAAAGAAAATTCCATTTAAGTGGACATTTTTGTTACTGTTTGCCTGAATTCCTTTCCCAATTCAATAGAATTCACATTGCACACAGGAACAGTTTTATTATTTATAGCAGCCCATAATAGTGGTAGAAGAAAAAAATAGATGATTCAGTCCTTATATCCAGTACTACAACATACTTGACACTTGTCAAACAGAATTTCAGATGTTCCAGAGGATACTGATTGAGTGTGAGATCTGAGATCTGATGAAAGTACATGAGACAAAATAAGACCACATATCAAGAACCTATGAACATCAAAACATTTTGAAGCAAAAATTTTAAATGACAATATCAAAAACCTGAGAACATGCAAGGAGTAGAAACACTCATGGGATTTAGACTCAAAGACCTTGATTATACTGGAGATGGACTCAGGTAATTTATATGACTCAAAGAAAGCGTTAAAAAATCAGTTGAGTGATGAAACTCATGATTACATAGAGATGAAGACAAAAACAATAACAATATATATAATAGGTGTATGCAACCACATATATATGCATTTTAATGTAATATGTGGGAGTAAAAACGTTTGCATATACCATCCAAGAATTCTCTAAGGAAAGATTTTTTTTAAAGCAGAGAATGTGATAACCAAAGAGCTGAAATGTCTCAAAAAATAAAATGTACTTTACTATTAAATGAATATGTTTATGTTACATCTAAATAGAGAAAGATTTTTATACATGAAAATAAATAGAGATTATTAAAAACCAATAGATAAAAATAGCCTATAACAAAGGAATGGGAGACTCATAACATCTCATCAGTAATGATCGATTCTAGTAAGCAATAGAATGACATATTCTGTAGTGAGCCACAGTGTGATTTGACTTTTAAGCTGTTTAAAGTTGACATTTGTCTACATGGAATTCCCTTTTGCAAAGGCATTACAGGATGGAATTGTAAATGAAATGTGTCTGTACCATTTCCCACAATATTCCATTAGAAATTTTCAGATTGCTGCGTTGTCATTGAAGTAGGAAATACCAGTAGTTATGCTAAAGCTGAATATAACTCAAGAACTGTAATTATTCAAAACTCAGCGAAAACCTATAACTCACACTAACTTTTGTGTCCAAGAGGTATTTCCTGTGGTCACATTTTTATGGTGTCATTTATAGGTGCTATGTTCAGGCCTTAGCTTGTCAGCCACAGATTAATTGAGAAATACCCTAAGCAAGTTTCATTTACATGTGTCCTTCATTATACACTAAAATTTCTCTAAAAGTAGTTTCTTTTCTGTCTCTTTGAAACATATTTTAGATGCAAATAATGCCCTATTTTGATAACACTAATGATAAAGCCAAAACTATTCCCTTCAATTCTGAACTGAACATGTGTACAAGTGTAGGTGTGATATCATCTCTACAGGTGGATAGGACCAGCGTGTTTGTGATTGCATTAGTTAGTGCTTATGAGAGAAACATTCAATGTAACATATAAAGGTACAAAACAATTTACAAAATTGGCTTCTGTGGCTGCATACAGGGGCAGGCGAGGGAGAGGGCAGTCTGCCTTTGTGCTGGCCAGCGGAAGACCTGGAAGTATCCCCTGAGAGTTTATATCAAGAGGCCCAAGGGTTCATGCTGGAAGCCAGGACACAGTGTCCAAGGGAAAGAGGAGGGCTGGAGTTCTTCCAAGGATGTAGAAGAGGGCATTCTTTTCCCTTTTATTCCATTCAGGCAGCAAGGGCTGCAGAGACTCACACCCAACAAATCCCAGCAAACTATCAGTGAATTCCCATGACCACACCCAGAACTATGCTCATCCAATTTAGTTGACCATTTCTTACTCAAGTGACCCAGTAGGGTACATACTTGAAGAAAAAAAATAGGAACTTTCAAATTTGGATAAAGTATGAAAAGAAAAAAAAATATTTACGCTATTGCCTGCTCTGATTTTCACTCATAGATTTCTTCAACCAAAATCTCCTTCCCTTCTTATATTGATGAAATATAAGAGAAGATATAGAAGATTTTATCAAGTAGTTCCCATCCTTTATCGCGTTCCACATGGTCCGCAATTTCTCTTATTTTCTCGTTATCCCTTTCTCTGCTGCTTCTATTTCTCACCCTCCTTTTATTCCCCTGTAAGTACAGATCAATGTGATAACAGCACTTATTTTTTTATGAAACTTCAAGCAAAGAAAGCTCTTTTTCTCCTCTGAATCCCCGTGGCACTGTGTGCTTAACACGGACTACACAGTTCTACAGCGAGTGTCCCATATTTCTCTTGTACTGAAGCACTGTTGAGTGAATCGTTAATGTCTATAATGGTATCCAGGACAGAGCCTCACATAGACCAGATGTCTCTATAATGTGTGCTTAATGAAGGTATGAATAACTGAAAAACATTTTAGATGAGTTCTTTTCAATGATAGCCTCCGTCAGGTGTTTATTTTATTTGAGGTCTTTTATGAATACTTTAAAATTATTCACAGAAAAGCAATTAAAATATAGCTCTATGCTGTAATCACCTGACTGTTGTTTTAAGTAGAATAACTAAGTTTGAAGAATGATGGAGCCCTTTTGTTTCTAATTCACAGTATCAAAATAATTTATTACTTTTGAGTAACAAACCATTACCCTGAAAGTGATTTTTCTTTACACTGCTACAATACCAAAAAAAAAAAAAAAAAAAAAAAAAAAAAAAAAAAAAAAAAAAAAAAAAAAAAAATCCTTCTGTGAGATTCATTTAAAGACAGACTAGCATACATGAATATAAAGTCCAATCAAAATTGCTTCACATATTTTCCTATGCCTCCACACAATTCTGCAGGGATTTTTGGTTGAATTGTTCTTAGGGGAGATTTTTGTTTGTTTGTTTTGTTTTTGGTGCCATGGACTGAACCCAGGGCTTCCAGGTTGCCAGGCAAGTATTATACCACTGAGCCAAATCCCCAGCTGCTAATTCTGCAGTTTTAAAGAGGCGTAAGGAGGCAAATGGTTCCGTGTTTTAAAGGCAAATTAAAATCATAAAAAATACTGCTTTTAAAAAATTTTCCATATTTTGATAAATTTGAGGATGACTTATTCTTTAAAATTTAAACCCCTTATCTTATATAAAATGAGCCTAGGTTTGGGAGCTGATGTGTTATCCCCCCACCCATCCCCCAAAATAATGCTGGATGCTGATTTTGCCGTTTGTGCTTTGAAGGCTAAGGTTCTGTAATGACAAAATGAGCTGGACTCTCGCTGTGGAGCTCTCGAACACTGCACCCTTAAGAACCTGGAGAAAAGTCTTCTAAAATTCTTACGTCCCAGCTCTGGTCTGCGTTCTGATCCAAATCCAGAATGCAAGGCAGGCAGAACCCGCATGTCCATTTAGTAATCCTCCCCAGTTATGCCTAAATCTCGGGGCCCGCCAATCTCCAGCACTGAATTTTGCAGGAAATTTCTCTAGTTGGCACACTGTACTCTGTAGAACGATTGTGAGGACAATATGCAATATGTCAACTTTCAAAGAAAAGAAAGGAGAAAAGAAGAAGGGGAAACAATAATGTTGATTTAGAAGGGTAAACGTTTAATTGTTTGATCAATCCTATATACCTATATGTATTAATCTAAAGTGATCTGATGATGAAAATATGTAATATAACCATTGT
>PVJA010018720.1:0-39517 GCA_004027025.1 Myocastor coypus
TTTCTCTCTCTCTCTCTCTCTCTCTCTCTCTCTCTCTCTCTCTCTCTCTCTCTCTTTCTCTCCTCTCCCTTCTTTCCTTCCTTCCTTCCTTCCTTTTTTCCTCCCTTCCTTCCTTTCTTCTTTATATATCTGGTAAAGGATCTGCAAAGTCTACAGAGTCTCACTATGTAGATCAGACTCATATCCCAAGTGCTGGGATTACAGGCACATGCCACCATGCCCAGGCTCAGTTGATCTCTCAGCTCTCAGTGCACCCTGGAGGTGAGGCCAGTACAGCACTCCATGGATTGGATCCTGGCCTCTGCACTCTGCCTAAGCAAGTGCTTTAGTTTGCTGAGCTATCTGGCCAGACCTGATATTTTTCAACATCAAAGTAACCTTTAAGAAAATTCTTTACTCTTTAATAAGTTTTTAACTTTATTTAATTTTATTACTTTTTGGTATTCAGTGCCCAATGCTTTGCATTTAATGATCTTAATACTTTAGAGCTTATTAAAACTAATATTCTTTTCTTTTTCTTTTGGCACAGTGTTTTATATTTCTTCTCATAACCCTAATAAACTATTATTCATCCATCAAGACCCTCCTCAAGCAATAATTATGTAGTGACGTTTCCCATGACTTCTAAGGCAGAGTTTGCTGCTCATTCTGGTTTATTCTACCATGTATATTCTATTATTGCTGACCACCCACTCAAATAACTATTTTTCTTCCTTACTGTTGCCAGATTTTTGTCATGTTAAACATTTTTGGCATAGTGAGGATAACATATTTTCTAAATGGTATTATTTCCCATTTCCCTCTTTTTGATTCAGTACAAATTTTCCGGATTTCATAGGTCCATTCTTTCACCTGGAAGCACAGAAGCCATGAAAATTGCAGAAGGGCATCTCCTGAAATTTACCTTTGATGCAATTGTAGGAATTGAGAGTTAAAGTAAAGACAGCCACCTAGACCACAGCCTCAATCTGTGCTAGCATAGTCAATAAATTAAACAGTGTGTTGGTCACATGTCTACTATGTATTTGGTACCATACTCAGCATCTTGGCACTGTAGCCATAGGTGATCTCTGCCTGAAGTTGCTCATTCCCTATTTTGTCACTTTTGCTCATATGAAAGACTTGAGATACATGAACACATTTTCAAGTTAACTGGCAAACAAGCTGGTAAGTTATCAGCCCCAAATCTATAACAAGAATAAACAATAGATGATATCATTTGATTTTAGGGAATTTTCACAGTATTTATTTATTTATTTATTTATTTATTTATTTATTTATTTATTTAATTTATTTTGGCACCATGGATTAAACTCAGAACCTTGCACTTGCCAAGCAAGCACTTACTACACTGAGCTATCTCCCTGACCCCTAGTTTTCGGAATTCTTTCCTACTTCTGGTTGATAACTAGATTTCTTCCATTAGAGTATCACCTTGTTTGCATACAATTGTTCCTGTCAAAATTCAAATAACTTTGGAAAGGAAAACACTAAGCTAATTTTACCTTATTGGCAATGAAATACCTAGTACTAGGTATTAGGTAGGTAAAAGCTGTAGTTTTGTGCTGAGAAAATGAATGATTTCTCAAGGTTTAAATTTAATCACTTACTGATTATTGTTTTAGATAAGCAATGTTAAGCTATCATAAAAGGAAGGAATGTTAAAATTTGGTTATTGTTGCCGGGCGTGGTGGCTCATGCCTGTAATCCCAGCACTTGGGAGGCTGAAGCAGGAAGGATCGTTGTGAGTTCGAGACCAGCCTGGGCTACAAAAGTGAGCTCAAAGCCAGCCTGAACTGCACAGTGAGACCCTGTCTAAAAAAAAAAAAAAATTTGGTTATTGCTAATAACTTTCAGAAACTTCTACGCTAATATAAAAGTAAATGAAAAATTCAAAAAATTATTGATGATGAAATCATTGTGTCAGAGTTAACTAAAATATTTAGGGATGAATAATTTATCAAATTATGGTATTAGTAAGCTTTGGACCATTGCAAATAGTGTTCTAGAATGATATATACTTTCTTAAACTATTTATAGCACAGGAAAATTATGTGAGGCACAATTGTATAATGAAGTACAATTTAAAATTATAAAATAAAACATGATATGTGATCTAGATTTTCAACAAAGTGCATCTGTCAGGCTCTAACCATATCTAGTTAATGTTCAGTATGGTGAAAATATAAAAAAATAAAAATATTTCTGCTTAAGGTATTTTTTAAGCTACAGTCTAAAAATCATTACAAACTCTAAAGAAATTCCCGGCAAGTTATACAATTTCAATGTGCCTTGTCTCATTACATTGAATTATTAGTTCTATACACATATGAGTAGAATTACATGCACTGAAGTATGTCATGCTCTCTAAAAGCTCCAACGAGGATTCTGTAAAGAAGAGAAGTCTGATAGTGGACAAAGGATCACTGTCTGCAAAAACCTGCTTATACAACAATAGCAGACAAACCCAGAACATCTACATAATAAAACATGAAGTGAAGTAAGGTTTGCAAGATAAGCAAACCTTTCCATTGGCACAAAGAAGTACCGCTGCCAAGGATGAAAATTAAGAAATATTTGCCATGGAACCTACACAGAAATGATGCCAATAGCCAAAGTGGATGATACGCAAATTGAAAAATGCTTCCACATGTAAGTAGCATTGTATGACCCAGGCTCCCTTTCACTTCTAAGTCTCGGAAAGTTAGTCAGGCTGCTCATGTCGCTAGTGCAACTTCTAAAAAGTTAACTGTAAAAAAAAAATATATTTCACAAGGACATGTATTCATTATGACATTAAATCAACTTGTAATGCAGTTCATTTAACCTCTCTGTAATTGTCTTGTTCCTCCTCCTTGAACTCTGAAGGTGAGGTTATTTTCTCCTGTATTAGTTTAATGAAATAGTCCACTGGAGTTGAAAATCGCCTCGCATACCTCCTAGATTTTTATTTTTTATTAAGCTTACCAAGTGTCAATGATTATAAAGGACAAGCAAGTCTAACTTTTCCACTAACTTTTAAAATGCCTGCTGCAAAGCAGCGTCAAAATTAACAAAGGAAACAATTTCAAAACAATATAAAGATCTCTGAGGTGCATTAACACTAGGAGGAATTTAAATGCCACATGCAAATATCAAATGACATTTACAAAGCACATACCCTGTCTAATTCTTCTGCGAGCTAATGTGGTAATTACAGATTTATACCCTCCAACAAAATCACCATTGAGAATACTGCTGCCAGGAAAATTTCAACCACAGGGGAAAAGCCACAAACAATTACTGAAGCTGTCACGTACTCAGACACGAAGTACAGGAGGTTGATTCTGCTAACACTGCCTGGCTGGTCCTTTTGCTCCTTGAAAATGAATGTGAGAACTTGGGTACTTATGGAGAATAAATATGCATCTTTGTTTCAGTGTCTCTATGTGTCATCTATTAATCTTTCATCTGTTATCTAGCTCTGTATTTTCTCTTCTTTGATCTTCAGTCTGACATGCTTAGCACCTACTTTGTGTTATATCTAGCTCATAGCCAAACACCAGCCCGTAACAAGCAAAGCAGTACTCTTCAACAGTTCTGATAAATCACGCTGAGATAATGGAAATACTCTGAACCTGTGCTGTCCAATACACTGGTCATTAGCTGTGTGTAGATATTAAGCCCAGGAAATTAATGTGATGGAAAAACAGACTTTGAAAGGTTTACTTTTCCACATTTTTCTGTATTTATTCAGCCAAGAGATTTTTTCTTTTTGATTTTTATTACTACGTTTGCCTGCATAATGATTACATTTGCTGTAGAGAATTGGTACATACACATGGCACATTTCAGTTATTTCCCCTTCCTCTTACCTGTTTACTTTTTGAGCTTCAGATTAATTTAGCTATCTTATGAGAATTTGTGAAGTTAATTATATACTAAAAACCAGATTAATAGGGTAAAAAAAAAAACATAAAACCTGTAAGATAACTGTACTAAGTTATTCAAATGAAAATTTAAATGATCAAATTTACCTATTCTCTACTAATTTGGGTACTGCTACTAATCTATTGGGCAGGTTGGCACTAAAACAAGGTAGTTCATAGAATGACACTGATCAAACACAATCCGAGTCAAG
Organism: Myocastor coypus; assembly: GCA_004027025.1. NCBI lineage: Eukaryota > Metazoa > Chordata > Mammalia > Rodentia > Myocastoridae > Myocastor > Myocastor coypus. Next base: position 4,121 of record PVJA010018720.1, read on the forward strand.
AAGCTTCTCTTTGCTTACCAACAGCTGGCACGTGAATAAACAGAGCTTCTCCTTTTTATAGATTTAAGCCATCTGTATGGATTGGTGGAAGGAAGAAAATGGGTAGAAAACAGACAAGCGTTTAGGGATGCTGCAGATTATTCCTTGAAGGTGGGAAGTACTAGTTGTCTCTACATGCAGAGTAAGCAGTAGAGTGTGAAGGCATGAGTTGGGTATCAAAGTAATGTCTGTTACCAAATCTGTTGAATAGGTACCTCTGTGCAACGTGGAGAGTAAATCCAGGTATCAGAAGTCTATAGAAACACAGAAATAAACATTAAACACTTTTCTGTATACTACTCTTATCCACAGTTTGTCTTAGACTAAATTTTGGCTATTTGTTCATGCCCAGTAAATGAGTACATGTATCATATTGAAATTCAGAATTTGAATTTCAAATATATAAAATATCTTCATAAAAAAGAGCAATTTGATCTAACTTTCTACAGTTTTAAGGAAAGCTATGTATTTATTGGGAAATATGCATTCCTCTGGTATTGGTAGCAAGGAAGACTTGGAGGACCACTTGTGGAGACAGATCATGACTGTCCTGTTGCCTCTTTTAAGTGTGACACTAAGTACTCTTTCACCTGTATGATCTTTACAAGATATTTTCACCACACATGCCTTAGAAGATAGAGATTATGTCTCTTTCCAGAACAAAACAGACACTATATTACCCTCAACCCCTGTAAGTAGAGGTTTGGAGGTGCTTGAGCTCAGAGTTCTCTTATAGTGCAATCCATTGTTTGTGTAGCTACTACCTGACCTTCTTTGCTCTGCTTTATGACATTGAAACTGAAAACATGCCTGCTACTATTGCTTTGAGTAGCAAGCCCCTTTGTCAGTGGCCCCCAGAGTCTTTTTTTTTTTTTTTCTGTAACTGGGGATTGAACTCAAGACTTTGCACTTGGCAGGCAGGTATTTGTGCCCCTGAGCTATCTCTCTAGCCCCTGACCCTAGAGTCTTTGGAATTTTCTTTCTTTCTTTCTTTCTTTCTTTCTTTCTTTCTTTCTTTCTTTCTTTCTTTCTTTCTTCTTCTTTCTTTCTTTCTTTCTTTCTTTCTTTCTTTCTTTCACAGAACAGGGATTGAACTCAAGACCTTGTGCTTGCCAGGCAAGTGTTTATTCTACTGAACTATCTCCCCAGTCCCTTCTGTAACTTTCTTTTAAAACTTCATTTATTTGTTTATATTATGGCTGACTCAGCCTGCCCTGGGAGTGGGGCTGGCATATCATGTGCTACCAGGGATCAGACTGTGGTCCTTGCAGTTGCCTAAGCTTGCCTAAGCTTGCCTAAACAGGTGATTTAGACCACTAACCTATCTCCCTGCCCCCTCTTATGTAACTTTCGACATCCATAAAACTGTGGCAGCCTATCTTAGTTACTCTTTACTCATTGCTGGGACGAATACCTGACACTCAAAATGAAAGAAGAAAAGGTTTATTTAGCTAACAGTTACTTGAGGTTTCAGTCCATATTCAGCTGGCCCAAGGCTGAGTGTAACAGGGCAGAAAGCATCCAGTTCATGGCAGCAGAACAGCAACAACGGCAACAGAGGCAACGGAACAATCAGGGAGCAGAGAGCAACAGCTTCAGTCTGTCTCTCTGTCTCTCTTCATATTACATTCAGGATCTCCGCCTCAGCCTATCCACCTCAGGCTACACCCATAATCCCAGAAGTACTTAAAACACACAATCCCAGGGATCATGGATCAAGTCTCAAACTCTAGATCAGTACTAAATCACATAATCCTAGTGACTCATGAGTCAAGTCTCAATCTATAGCAGTCCCCACCCAATGACTGCATGAGGCTTTGGGGAGACAACTAGACTTAAACCATAACACAGCCTAATTATTAACTCGTGAATAGATTAAATCTCAGAACCTTCCAAGTATTTGTACGCAGCAAAAACTCAGTAATCAACAGTTCTGGTGTGATTCATTCTTCCTCTAGATTATGTAGATCTCAATTGTAATTTATTTAATCTTCCATTTACTTATTTATTTGGTACAGGGTCTCACTCTGCAGCTCAGATTCATAGTCATCATCCTGTCTCAGGCTCCCCAGCACTGGGACTGCAGGCTTGTACCGCCATACCCCGTTTGGGAGGCTGGCTCTAAGCAGGGCCAGCAGGATCAATCCAAATCCTTGTGCTTGCAAGGCAAGTGTTTAGACTGCTGAGCTATCTCCTGACTCTCAATGTAATTTTGTGTTATCATTTTAATCCACATAAAGGTCATAAATGTTTTGTCTGCATATTTCTACAGACTTGAAGGACAGAATAAGTTCCAAAGAAGTCTTGAAGCCTTTGCAAGGGACTAAGAGTGGGGATATAAGAGTGGAATCAGGCAGGAAATGGAGGTATTTTATGGAAGTTTTAATTCATTGTTGCAAAAAAGATGGCTTCATATTGAACTCAAGAATGAAAAAAATGTATTGAAAGTGTTAATGTTTAATTATTTGACCAATTTTACATACCTATATCTATTAATCTAAATAGATTTTATGGTGAAAATATGTAATACAACCATTGTTAAATTTTGTTCTTGTTTTGAAATTCTGCACTGTGTGTACTCTTGCTTGTTGCTCTTTTTCTGTCCTTCTTTCTGTTATTTTTACTCTTTAAAATAAAATTTTAGGGGCCTGGCAGGATGGCTCAGTGGTCTAAAGCGCCTGCCTGCTTGGGAAAGCTTGGGCGGCTTCAGGGACCGCGGTTCGATCCCTGGCACCACATGCTGTGCCAGCCCTGCCCTTGGGGCGGGCTGAGCCGGCCATAAAAATGAGTGAATAAACAAAGATTCTGAAACAAGAAAAAAATAAATAAATAAAATAAATAAAATTCTTTTAAAAAATTAAAAAAAAATAAAATAGAATTTTAAATATTCAAAAAAAGAAAATAATGAAAAATTGCTAGGAACTACGGATTTAGAATGGAGCCTGTCATCACAGCAAATAAAACACAAAACAGGGTGTATCAAAGGATAAAATCAGTAGTAGACAAAAAGATTACCACAGGATGGAAAAATATGTATTTCTCAGGAGGTTAATGTCTAAACTGTAAAGAATACCTACAACCAACAACATGAACACAACCTGATAGCAATGGAAAAAATGAGCAGAAACTTGAACATAATATAATATTCTAATATAATAACTGTGTAACATTTTGATGGTATATTAATTAACCTTAAAAAGATAGGAAATTCTCACTATACTTCAATATAGATGAATCTTGAGGATATTATGTTAAATAAGACAGTCATAAAATGATTAAATATTATATGATTCCTCTTACATGGAGTATATAGAAAAGTAAAGTTCATAGAGACAGAAGGTGGAGTGATAGTTGCTGGTTTCAGAGGATGGGAGAATGCAAATTTATTGTTCAGTGGGTGTAGAGTTTTAATTTTGCAAGATGAAAAAAGTTTCAGAAATTAAAGTTGTACAATAATATGCATGTATGTACCTTTACTGAACTGTACACTTAAAACAGTTAAGAACATAGATTTATGTTGTATATCCCAAACACAGTTTTTACCAACACAGAAACTAGGGAATAATAGAATTTAGGTCACTATAGTGGGGTGCAGATTGAGAGTTTATATCCCTGAGTGCAAAGGGAATATTCTTACCAGTCTCTGAGGCTCTTCCCGCCACAGTATGACACAGTGGGCTTAGGAGGGATGATCTAGACTTGCCTCACACAAGAGTTATAGTCTGGAAGTCAAACAGGCACAGTTTCAAAGTATCACAGTTTAAATGAGCGGCATTGAAAACATAAGATGACTTTTCCCCTTTCTAAAACTTGTAAATTGTTTCTGGTTTTACAAATACTGCACAAGTTCATCCCCTTGGGAAGTAATAAAATATCACAGATGAGGTGGAAGACCTTTGGTGATGGTGGGAAAGCCTTCAGGTAGCTACTTTTAGGGGTGAGGTCTAGGACATTTCCCAAACTCATGTGGTAGCAGGCTGAACTTTTAGACAGTGACTGAGTCAGTGATTTGTCCACTAATAAATCCCACAGCTCAGAGCACTCTTGGGGGATGAGGCCTGGGTAAGGCTGGGTTACTGGCATAGCTGTAGGAGGGGTGCAGCTCCCTCGCCAGCGCCTCCTTTCTTCTTTACTTCCTGGCCACCACTGAATAAACAGCTTCCTCCACTTGCCCTTTCCACCATGTGGCTTCATACTGGGGTTGGCAGAGTACCAACCACAATTTCTGAAAATGTGGGCCAAAATAAACCTCTCTTCCTTAAAGTTGCTCATGACAAATATTGTGTCTTGAGACTGGAAAGTGACTAAGGCACCTCCTCAGTACCCATCTACCCTTCCTGATGGAGAACTCAAGTCTCTCAGTTTAAGTAGAACCCTACGTAGATAAAATTGTGCCATTCCCAGACTCTTGCCCAAGTTGGATCTACTGCCTCAGTAAACTCAGGCCAGTTACACATAGATATAAGTGTGGGGTGGCAGCATATGAGAGGTGGCCTTAGAGGATAGGTGGCATGTGTGGTGTCATGTTTTCTACTTTCCCACCCCATTGCCTGAAGCTCAGAAGGGATGATGAGTACTGCATCATTCATGCTGGGTCACAAGACTGAAGGTGACGCTTTGGAGCAATAAAGAATGTTAGGAGTTTGTCTCCCTAACTTCATGGACTCTTCACATTATTTATTTATTTATTTATTTACTTACTTACTTACTTATTTATTTTGCCTTTTTGAGACAGGGTCTCACTATGCAGTTCAGGCTGGCCTTGAGCTCACTTTTGTAGCCCAGGCTGGTCTCGAACTCATACCGATCCTCCTGCCTCAGCCTCCCAAGTGCTGGGATTACAGTCGTGAGCCACCACGCCCAGCTTCTTTACATTTATATTTGCTACCAATGGACATTTTTATTAAAGAATAAGCCACTTTTTTGTCATTTAATGCTAAAAGTTCCCCTTCTTTGGAGCTTCTTCTTAAACTTTCCTGTCTACATATCAAGATAATTCCATGACCAGTTTGGTATCCAGTCTTTCCACACTTGCCCTACAGATTGACAAGCTCCACAAAAAATATATTAGTACTATTTCAGATTTCATTTTCATCAAAATGTCAGTACAACTTTCTGTTATGCATATTGTACTGCTAACTGTTTAAACTTAGGTTAAGTATACTTTGGAGCATATGCTTTCTGATGTAAGCATATGATAATCATCCTGAGTTCAGCTCAGAATGTTCCTCCATGGACTGCACACAATAGGAAACACGAGATTGCTGAAACAGGAATTGCAACAATGATAACCTTGCATACTGATGTCTGGGGAAAATGGCTGTCACTTTACATGACTGGAGAATGGTGATCCTGGTGGTTCTCCCCCTTCCGCTCCAAACTTGCTAAAGGCATCGTATTGGCTTACAGAGAAGAAAGTTGAATTTGCCCTCCACAAATAGAAATCAAGCTGGAAAGGGGGAAGTTCTTCATAGGGAAAGGTCTTCTACTCTATGAGTTTAAATTGGAGCAATCTGCTACTTCAAAACAACTGTTTGCACAGTATGATCCTCTGATGGTACAGGGCTTCATGAGAGACACCAGTGGCAAACCCACTGTCTTGGACAAAGTCACTTCCTGCTTGAACTGAGGAGATACACATCCTGCTGAAGCTGTGCCAAGAAAACATATTGTATAACATGTTCATTGCATTTGATTTTTTAATTTTCAGAATTGACATGGAAATAGCTAATTTAACCTTTATTGTTAAACATTAAAGTTAACCATCCTGATAGTTTTTGTTTTCTTTGGTGCTTTGCATTGGACTTTCTACAGAATTCCAGAATAACAACAGTTCAAAACTGGACTACCAGATTCTGATGCATTTGAAGATCTCAATGAATACTTCTTGAATTAAGTAAAGGATAAATGAATGCCTAATTAGGGCAGTAAATGAGTGTACGAGTGTCCAGGGTAGGGAAAGCATTTCTTTCACATGAATCGTCCAAAATCCACCCTTTAGACAACTCAGCTTTTCTCTCTGAACAATAAAGTGTACTTTTCTTTCCCTTTGTTCTTAGAAGAATGTCAAACTACACTAAAGTCAAATTACCATGCTTCCCTCAAAAAGCGTGCACTGGGCTGTTTGATCTTAGCTTTCTCCCTACAAGGAGCTACTGTCACATTTGCAGGATATTTCCAACTCTGGGAAAGTCTAAACCTAGGTATTGACAGAAGACAATTCCCGAGTTGACAGAATCTCATTGATAGTTTGTCTCTAGTTTTCGAAAAAAATGTAGGACCTCTTTACAAATGAATGTAGTTATTCAAAATACATAATGCCTGGGGGGTTATGTGTATCTAATTACATAAAAGTGGTTCTGGCCTGCCTGGCCAATTCTGCTTTTCTTTCATTGTCTGGATCCACTTGAGCATTATTTCTGGATGACTGCTTAAGGCTACAAAGGTGGTAATTCTTTGTTAGGCAGGGCATTGTTGTTTTTGGCTGTCTTATCATTTACAGGGCTTTGCTGTCACAAGTAGAACCTCAACTCAGGATGCTTTGCAGGTGTAAACTGGAGCAGAATTTTTAGCTGCTTTAAGCCACTGATTTCCAATTTGTAGAATGGGGGTGGAATAGGTTAGAGGAGACAGGGCACATAAAGCAAATAACACTTTTGTACCACATAAGCCACCTCTTGACTGACTGTTATGATAATGATGTCCATTGCACAGAATAAAAACTGAGGCTCAGACAGATTCATTACTCTGACCGTGATTGCAGCCCAGTAGGAGGTGGAGTCACAGGCCAGATTCATGTATGACTGAAACAAGAATCTCATGCTATGTTGAAATCCACTAGTGCTACATTGCTGCAGTGAAAATTGAAAAATTACTGTCATTGATCACCTCTGCTCAGAATGTAATACAATCTCATAGGCTAAGGGCTGCCTGACCCTATGGGAGGGGATGGAAAACTGCCAGGAAGGATCACTCTCCCTACTGTGGAATGTGGCATTGGAAAAGGCCTTATGGTGGCTTTCGTGGTACAAGATCCTCCATATCTAGAGCACTAGGCAACATGCAAGCTGCTTGCCACCCCAAACATATCCTTAATCTCAAGAGTTTTCAAGGTTTCAAGTTTATTCCCAACCTTACCTTTCCCTTCTTCCCTTCTTCCATCAAGAATTCTCCATCTGTCCCCTTCCTACCCCAGTGTCTTGACAACCTATGATGACTGCTTCCTCAGGAATATGATGCCAAAAGGAACTATGCCTCTGGTCAGCCATGTGGGAGTCATTTAACAGATTCACTCATGACTGAAAAACTCTCACCTGTTTCTGGGCCTTTTCTGCTTGGCATAAGCGCAAGCCCATATCTGCCTGGCTCCAGAGCTCCAAGCTTATCCATACCATTGTACTGTTTCTAAGAAGATGTGGATAGGAGCCCAAAGCAGGTTCGTATAATGATGATCAGATTGTGAGCCTGTCCACAACTGAATTATTTCTTTTCTTCTGTTGGGATTTGATTTCTATTTATAAGCTTTCCCTGGCCATAGCTTCTCTTCTTAGCTTCCTTTCTCTGTCATTGCTTCCCTCTGCACCTGAGCCTTCCCAGGGTAAATCTAAGAAGTGGCAGAGACAGGACTCAAAGCCAGGCTTTCACATCTTAAGCTGACTGTACTGGCCAGAGATCTACAAAGTGAATATAAATTCAAAGTGATCCAGAGACTTCACAAGAAATTAATAGAATATCTATATTTTAATTTATTTGAAATTTAAACTCTTAAGAAAATATTAATGCATCATTAATGGATGTGTAACTTATAAATACATACATGAATATTGGACCATGATACTTTTCCATGGATAATGTTCCATAGCTTTAAAAAGATTTGGGAACTATTCTACATTGATATTTGTATTAGTCAGATTTTTATCATTGTAACAAAATACCTGAGATAATCAACTTGTAAAAAATGCAAGATTTGTTTTGGACAACAGTGTTGAAAGTTTGTATCCATGACTTGGATAATACAATGCAAACATTGCTTTTAGCCTTCTGATTACTGCGGTGATGATGGCACACCAGGGCTGAGCACAAAGCTTTGGGTGAGAAGCAAAAGAGAGAAAGAGATTGGGTAGGGATTCACTACCCTCTTCAAGGACACAACTTCCAATTAACAGCAGAACTCTAACTAGGCCCTGCCTATTGATGTTTTCACCACTGCTCCATAGCTCCAAGGCAGGGACAAACATCTTGTGTTTCTCTTCATGGAACATTTAGTATCTAACCCTTAGCAAAGCCTCATGAGCACTAACATACATGTGAATTGCTTAATTGTTTTGTTAAATGCAAAGTCAGGCTTGGTGAATCCGGTACAGCTAAGATTTTGCAGTTTTATCAAATTCCAAAGTGATATCGGCATTGTGATCTGGGGTTCACACTTCAAGTAGCAAGGCTGTCTGTAGCACATGTTTTCAATCTTGTGTCATGAGACTGTGTGGAATTGCAGCGCATGCCACCATGCTCAGGATAAAAATATGTCTACTGAAGAAAATTGGTACTGTAATGCATTTTATTAAAACTAACAAAATTGATGTAAAGCCAGATTAGGTGTTATATGATTTTAAATCAACCCCTGTGACAAACTGTTTAGTCTTAACACTTCTTTAGGGTAATAATCCAGATGAAGAAAAGAATAATATCAGAGTGACAGAGGGACTTGGTGCATGAGCTCCCCAAAGCAAACATTTCAGAGATCTCTTTTCCCTCCTCTCTTCATCCAAGCCTCATTCTGCACAGTGTGTTCTGTTCACCAAGGCATTGCCTTCCCATAAGTTGTCCAGATCCACCCTACTACTTCTAACTTCAGCCTTTCTCTCTCTCTCTCTCTGGGACCTAGGAAAGGAATGGGTTTCTACTTCCTTCCAGCTGGTTCTAGGTAGTGACTAGAGCTGGAGGCGTTTAGCATAATTGCCTAGTAGCCTTGGTTGTAGGTGTTGGAAGGCAGCTGGAGGGCATGGCCATTACCTTCTAGCTGAGACAGCGCTAGCAGAGCCTGGTGGGTCCTGTGGGCCCTGTGTCCAGCTGGGATTGTGTTTGCCCCTCCTGCAGGTAGTGTCCCAGGGTGACTGCAGAATGTAGCAAAGGCAGGTGCTCTGTTTTGAAAGCAGCAGTCACCTCTTACAAAAAAGACTTTCTTGTTTGTTTACTTTTCTTTCATTTTTAAAGCTTCTTGCAACTTTATTTTTCAAAGAAACAATGTGCCGCTTTGCATTGGCTGTTTCTTGGGAAGGAGAGAAATTCATTTCACTGAAGCAAAAATGGCATCCTTGTGAATGGCCCTATTTCACAGCTAGAGTTATTCTAGAAATCTAGAAATGGCTTAAAGAACAAAACTGATTTTTTTTTTTAGTACGTTGTTCCTTTGAAAGCCCAGTGTGTATGTACATGTTATAGATTATATGAAAAACTTAAAAATAAAATATTTTTGAGAGTGATAAATTCATGACAAATATATCAAAGTAAATATTTTTATAAAGTTTTAGCCTCTCCACTTTGAAGGCATTTATAGATTTTTCCTTTTCTAATAAAAAAATAAACTTATTTCATCCCTTTTATTTTCTTAACTTATAAAACTATTGGCTAATACATTTATGACACACTTTATCCAGTGAATTTATATTTCACTCTGTATTTTACTTCCAATATTATACAAGTATTGTTCTATTTAATTTTCCATAGTTTTGTAATTTCACATTTTTAGAGCATCATTTTGGATTCCTTTAATATTCATTCCTTGTGCAAATAAAATATCTCATAGGTTCTGAAAGTACAGGTTAAATGACCTGCCCTTGCCCTCAAGAGCTCATGCTTTGTGGGTCAAGTTATTAAATATTTATTCAAATTAATTTCTTTCTCTTAATCATGACTTATTCATATTCTTTCTGTTTTTTTCACTTTTTACTAATAAAAACTATGGTAAGTCTATGCAGAGTCATCCTTACAGAATACGTCTTACAATTTGCTTTAAACTATACCTCTAGAAAGCTGCTGTGACTCTGGCTCCACAGACTGGATGTGTTATCTAAGCCAGTCACTTTGTTTTAGAAGGCACCTTAGAGCCTGAGGTGTCCAAGCCTGCCTTGCCGGCCCCAGCTGCAGGGCGTACGGAGAGAGTAGTTGAGACTCAGTATCGAGATGCAAGCCTATACTCCCAGCTTTTGGGAGGCTGTAAACAGGTGAATCATTATGAGTCTGATTTAATAGTGAGACCCTGAACACTTGTAGACCCTTCCCTAAAATAGAAGGCACCTTTGAGGTACTTCCAAGATTCAGAGTTCAACAGCTTTGTGGGCCAGTTATGTAATTATCTTCACATAACTTGTGAAGACTGAATCCTGATGTTGTCTGATGCTTCTGGATATCTTCTAATGCTTGCAAGAACACTAGTGAATGAGTCAAGATCATCATTCCAAATCTACTGGTAGAAAAAGAAAACGAAGTGCAGGTCCTACATCCAGAGAATCATTTTACCTAACCAGCAGACATTCTTCATAGGTCTTTATAGCACGCAGTAAACAGTGTCCCAATAAATAAGTAGAGTCAGCACAGAACCTATGCTATTGTAGGGTCTCAGTGATGTAGAAAGTATATCAGAAAAGAAGACTTTGCCATGCATGGAAATTTTATGGATGGTGGCCTCCTATGTGAGTTTAGGGAGCATTTTGGTTCCCTATGGCCAGAAAATGTCAGTACCCTCTGCCTTCACCTGCTCCTAGAGGACAGAACAGAAAGGTTGCACTGTGTTCTGAGCTCAGCAAGGCCTCTGCTTTGGTCGCTTGCTCCTGTATCCAAAGCCTTTGACAAAGGATTCTGTGTGCACAGCTGAATGTCTACAGAGAAGCCCTGCTTCAGCTTTGAGCTTATTTTGTTCTCAATTCTTGTTAATACTGTAATATTATAGTCTATCTGCCTTTCTAGATCCTTAGTTGCTTGAGTGCAAGAACCTCTAATCCACTGTATGACCTGGTATTCACAGGCTCTCAATAAGTGTTTGTGGACTAGGTGAATGTTGAACAAGACTCTGGGGAGGTAAGGTTTCAAGCTGCGAAGGCAGGCAGAGCTACAGGGTCTTTGTATACTAGATAATGACAGTGAAGGACTTCACGCAGCCCTAAGGAAAAGAGAAATGTGCAGCACAGGCACGTTGGGAGCCAGGAGAGAGGCCAGAGAAAGTAGCTCTGGCAGAGCTCCAGAGAGAATTCAGAGAAGTTCAAGGGTCCTGTAGAGGGTGGGGAAGCTGAAGCTAGCACTCAATTGACTGAGGAACTCAAGGAGAGGCCAGATTAGTGAAAGTTCATGCGATGAGTACCACAGTGGCCATACATGTTGTAGGTGTCCAGGATTCACTGGAATTATCCCCAGAGGAATAAATGAAATTTGCCACTGTTAGTGCTATTTGCTGAACACTTACCTAGAGAATCAATGTTGGAATATCCGCAAACAAAATCTTATTCAACCCTGCAAAATAAGCAAAGTGACAGTACTATCATACTCATACACATGAAGAACCTGATCCTCAGGAGTACAACTGTGAAGTATATGGCCTCAAACTTAAACCTGTGGCCCAAGGTTACACATTAAAAACTGTTTTCACTGCAATGCACCTGCTTGGCCAATCCACATGAACATCACTCATCACTGTCTTGGGAAACAGGGGCACTTTACTTCTTAGCATTGGAGAAAGTTCAGTGGTATCACAGGGCAACAGATACCACATCCACTCATTGTGCACTGAGTCGTGGTCCAAAACTGCAGGCGAGAGTGGATCTATCCAAGAGTATCATTTCTATGTGAATGTACTCTTGTTAAGAAATGATAGTCATTTTCTTATAGTCTAGATTATCCCAGTTGGTATTCTATTATTTGCTATTCAGTGTATCATTAAGGTGACATTCTTATGTTCTGAATGTCACCAATTAAAGCTTAAATTTCCCCTAACAACATCATCACCTTTTCCTTCACTTCACATTTACCCCTTTAGCAAAGATTTTTTTTTTTAATTTATTTGGTAAGTGAGATTGACAGCCCGCTTGCTCATTGCAAAATTTCCTGGACACCCATCACTGTGAAAAGGTTTGTTGCTTAAAGATGAAATTAGCAAGTTAGTTTCTGTTTTAAGACTACTCACATGGAAAAACTGAAATAATAATCAAACAATACTTAATAGAACTGTAAGCATTAAGGCCATAGCATTTAAGGGAAACAATTTGTCCCAATCATTCATTGGAATTCAGGTTGGGAATAACGAGTCTCATTTTAGTGGCACCTTGAAATCTGGAGATCAGAAAGATTTTTCAAGGGCAAGGAATGACTGGAAATAATGAATCTACCATATCTTAACTGTGAGACCCTTCACAAACTTTTTTTAGCATCATAGCTTTACAATTAAAGGGTAGAGACTGAAGCCAGGAGTTCCTGTGTCTCAGTCCTGAGTTCTGCCACTTGCGTTGAATTAATCACTATGTGATGCTTTAGTTTTGTCATCCAAAATGGGGAATATAATATCTACATTTCAAGGTTGATATTAGGAATTAAATGTATCAAAATGTGCAAAAGCTATTTGTAATATTGCCTGATACACAATATTACATAAGCCTTAGCTTTTACCATTCTCCATAACTTAGTTCCCTGATGTCCAAAACAGAGATAGTGATGATGACTTCATAGATTTGTTGCCAGGATTAAATGAGATTGTTTATGTAAATTACCTAGCACATAGTAAACATTAAACATCAGTTCTTTTTCTACTTTCTTAACAAAAACTGCCTCTTCTCAATTTAAAGGAGACAATAATATGCACAGAACAATTCCAGCTTAAGAATCACCTTTTCTGAAATTGCTATGGTAGAGCTTAAGAAATTTGTGACTTTATCAGCAAAATATTTGGCTCAGATTTTGCTGAACAAAGTATTAACTGTGCCCAAGTTCCAAAAGTTATCAACTTTCCCAAACTGACATAGCAGTTTCCACGTTACACTCACCAAAGCTCATGAAGAGATTTATTTAAAATAAGTCATTTCAGAATAAAGCAATCCTATCAATGTCTATAAAGCTTTGCAACACTCATTTCTTCCACCCACTCTAACGACTTTAAAGTCTGTAAGCTTGTCAAGAAACTGTTGTTTTTCGTTTCACTTTGGAACTCTCCCTGATAATAAATGAGAGGGCCTACATTAAAGGGCATTTATAATAACAGTAATAAAACACTCATACATTTGGAGACAAACCAGCTTTAAAAATGAGTTTTGGCTGTAAACTTATTCTTTCACATTAGCATATATTTTGAACAGGGGCTTTTACAAAGGCATGCAAATGTTTCAGTGTGGGCAGTACTATTTTTTTTTTAAATAGATCGTATTTTAGAACAATTTTGAGTTCACAGAAAATTGCATGGAAGTTACAGAGATCTACTATGTATTCTCTCCCCCAACCCATGGATAGACACTCTTACTCGCCACCAAAGTGCTGTTTGTTACAGTGATGAATCTATAACGAAACACCATGACATTCAAAATGCACCTTAGGGTCCACTCTTGATGCCATACATTCTACAACTTTGAATAAATTTGTCATCACATAAATCCACCACACATTAGTACAGGCAATACTTCTTTATAGAACAGCTTTATTGGGCTGAGGAGATATCTCAGGGGCACAAGTCCCTGCCTGGCAATTGCAAGGTCCTGAGTTCGATCTCCAGTTCTTAAAAAAAAAAAAAAAAAAAAACAACAACAAAAAAAACATGTTTGCTAGAACAGCTTTATTGTCCTGAAAGTCATCTCTGCCCTGCCTATTCACCTTTTCTACCTTCCCCCAAGCCCTGAAATTTTTACTGACAGCATAGTTTTTCCTTTTCAAGGAATGTCACTAGAATCAATTCATACAAAGTATTTTCTGATGGGATGATTTCCCCTTGAGATTTTCCCATGTCTATTTACTGGTCAATACTTACTTATTTTTAGTATTGAGTAACATGTAACTCATTGTCTTCTCATGCCACAGTTTATCCATTTAGCTACTAAAGAACATTTTAGTTGTTTCTGACTTGGCCAACAGATAAGAGTGGAGCATCTATGGACACCCTTGTTCAGGATTTTGTATGGACTTAAGTTTTTGCCACCTTTGGTAATATAGAGCATGACTGCCATATTGCATGTTTTATTTGCTTTCAATCAAACATTCTTACAAGATTTAATAACGATGGTACCTAACTACTTCTAAAGGACAAATAAAGATCATGCTTCTAAAATAATTTTATAAGGACAGAACCATGAGTATATCAAAGTCAGATAAAAATACCAAAGGAAATCATCATGTGATTTCATTTCATGTGACATCCTGCCTCCCACCATGATGCTGGTCTTGTAGCCACCTCCTCAAAGTAGTGAAGCTTACATGCAGAAAATCTCACAGACATGAAAAGAAAACCACTGTGACACATGTCGGTAATGTAAGTGCAAATACAGAGAAGATAGAGCACTTCCTTCTCTTTTGAGAATGTGTTTTACATGGCTAGCATAGGTAGTAAAATATTTCTATGAACCACAAAGTTTATTCCATTTTCTAAAGACATGAAAAAGTTGTCTTTAGAGTTATGGAATGAGGAGACCATCAGATGAAACTTTTGAAATATTGTTCCAAGGCTCAGTGGGTGTGTGTGGAACCTTCAGCCTGCTTATCATGCCCTAGACCCTTTCTAGCCAGACCCCAAGCCCAGCTGTGTGTGTGTGGGGGGGGACTTCCACACACTCGTGGGAACCTCGTCCATCAGAGAGGCCTCCTGTGAAAGTCTGCAGAGCTCCCTGCAGAGAAGCTGGAGGTCAGAACCACCCAGATAATCCAGGAGCTGAACACCTTGCCAAAATGGCACAGTGGGTCCACTTACATGGACTGCAGTGGGAAGAAGATGAGCACAGCAGCCAGACCCAATCAGACACATCCAAACAAGTTCAAACTTGGTAGACTCAGTCACGATGGATAGCTATCCTTTACCATGTGACACTCTACCTTGGAGCCAGCCAAGTATGGGCTAAAACTTCTACTAACTGTGAGCTACATAAACCTTACCTTTCTTCATTTTCGGTGTTGGGTATTTTGTCCCAGCAAAGAAAGAAAAGTAACTGAGACAGTTATCATGCTATATAAATATTATATATTAATGTGTCACATTTCATATATTATATTTCACATATTGACATTATATATTTACATATAATGTATTTATATATTATATATATATATATATATATATATATATAGTATATTAGGCTAAAACAGTATAATAAAAATGGAAAGTCCCTTTGATACTCTTATGAGAACACTGGGTATGGGAAAAAATGATCTCTTATCTTCACAATATCTAAATAGAAATTGCCAAAACTGAAAACAAAAAGAGCTCCAACCACAGTCCAGCATATATAGATATATCTAATAATTAACTACTATAAAAATATAAAAGACCCTTAAAAAGTAAACAATAAGGGAACTGGGGAGAGAAGTCGGCAGTGTAAGCATGGGCCTGTCAAGTGTAAGGACCTTTTCACTCTCTGCTACTGTAATGTCAAGCCAGCCTGGAACCGGGGAGAGAAGTCGGCAGTGTAAGCATGGGCCTGTCAAGTGTAAGGACCTTTTCACTCTCTGCTACTGTAATGTCAAGCCAGCCTGGAACCGGGCATGATAACATATATCTGTAATCCCAGAGCACTGGAGACACTTGAGGCAGGAGGATCACTGTGAATATGAGCTGCATATTGAGGCTCCATATGAAATAATAAATAAATAAATAAACAAATAAATAAATAAATAAATAAATAAATAAAACATCAATAATATGACTCCTGGATCACAATATTTTCTTTCAATTTGCAAACTACTTTTTCATTTTGTAATAGTTATTTCCTCTGCCATCCAAAAGCATTTAGTTTAATATAGTACTACCTGATTATTTTTACTTTAAAGATTAAAGAGGGAAAACAAGAAAATAGTAAAAAGGAACAGAATTTCAAAACAAGATGGTAGGAAATTAACAACGGTGATTTGCCTGAGATAATGTTCAGGAAAATTTTCCTATGTTTTCTTCTAGGATTTTTACTTTCATGTCTCAGAATTAGTCTTTGATGTATTTTGAGATTTGTGTGTGTGTGTGTGTGTGTGTGTGTGTGTGTGTGTGTGTATATATAATAAAAACCTAATCTCATTCTTTAAACATGAATAGATGTTTTTCCAAACCATTTATTAAAGAGACTATCCTTCCATATTGTGTCTTCTTGGTGGCCTTGATAAAAATTAATTCCATATACCTGAGTTTACTTCCCGGCTATTTTATACAAATGGCATCTCTGTCTCCTATTACAAAAGTACCCTACTTTTATAAACTAGGTTGTACATATTTATTTTATTTTTTTGTTTTTTTGTTTTTTTGTTTTTTTGTGGGACCAGGGTTCGAACTCACGACCTTGCACTTGCCCAGCAGGCACTTGTGCCTCGGAGCTATCTCCCCAGCCCCTAGGTTGTACATATTTAAAAGCTACAGTGTGATAAATTGATACATGCATTCAGTGGGTAATTAACATTTCTGTCTCCATAAGCATTCTTTCTTTGTATTGAATATTTGTGAAGTCCTCAGTTGCACTTCTTCTTTAAATACAATAAGTGGTTAGAAACTCTATTCATGTTATTGTGCTGCATAAAAATAGAATTTATTCCTATGTGACTGCATTAATCTGTCCTGTTATTTGATCTATATCTATTCCCACCACTCGCTCACCCTTCCTCACCTCATATGACCAATATTTTCTTTTCTTTTCCCATGAAATCAATATTTTTAGCTCATAAGTATTTATAAGAACATACACTATTTGTTTTCCTGGGTTTTTTACTCAATATAATGTCCTCCAGTTCCATCCATGTTGCCATAAATAGTAGGATTTCATTTATTTATTTATTTTTATATATTGAGATCAGGGTCTACAGGGTCTCACTGCATAGATTGGACTCATACTGATCTGCCAGTGTTCAGCCCCCCAAGCAGTGGGATTACAGGTGCGCACTTCCACCCCCAGTCCAAATTGCTGTCGCAGCATGCCCTGGGGGTGGGGCTGGCATGGCATGCTGGGGATCAAACCCTGACCACTGCACTTTGCTGAAGCAGGCTCTTTAGTCTGCTGAGCTATCTGGCTGGCCCTAGGATTTCATGTTTTATAGATGAATATTTTGGTAAAATCCATATCTTACATAGCAAAAATAATGCTTTAATAAACATGAAAGTTCTGGTGACTCTTTGATATACTGATTTCTGACTTCTTTCTCTGGATGTGTATTCAGCAGTGAGTAACCTACCTACAATTCTTCCTAATGTCTGTCCTAATCAACATTGTAGGAAAGTTTCCCTTTTACATCATTTTTACCATTTTTTGGGGGGGAGGGGTGAGTTGTGCTTTTTAATGATAGTCATTATAATACTTATTATTACTGTTTTGCTTTTTTATATGTACTTCTGGGATATTTGCACTTCTTTTGAGAATATCTATTCAGATCACTTGACAGTTTTAAAATCAGATTCTTGTGGGCTTTTGTTTTAGATGATACATTTCTTTATTCCTTATGTAAGTGCCTCACTGGCCGGTATAAGGTTCTTAGATTCCTAGTACCAAAAGACAAAACAATAATAAGAATGAGAAGAAAAATCTAACCATTGTATGCCTAAATATTCTAAATATTAACCATATGTCAATTGAACAAGTTGCCAATATTTTCTCCAGTTCTTCAGGTTGTTTCTTTACTCTGTTATTCTGTTGACTGTTTCATTTGCTGTACAAAAGCTTCTCAATTTGATATAATCCCACTTGTTTATTTTTGCTTTTGTTGTTTATATTTTTGAAATCTTACACCCACACCCACACCCACATGCACACACACACACACACACACACACACACACACACACACACACATTTATTGTCTTTACTAATGTGTTTTCCCCCATGTTAGTTTCATAATTTTAGGTCTGTTATTTAGGAAATTGATCCATTTAAATTTATTTTCATTTATAGTGAAAATCAAGGGTCTGGGGTCTATTTGTACTCTGCATATTTGCATCCAGCTTTACCAAGACTATTTATTAAAGATGCAGCCTTTGTACACTATATTTTTTGTTATCTTGGTCAAAGACCAGTTGGTTATAGATGCATGTATTTATTTCCATCAAAGTTGAAAGAGAGTTTTGCAGGGCACAGCAGTCTGAGATGGAGTTTGTTTTCATGGAGGACTTCAAGCACTCTGCTCCATGCTCTTCTTGATTTGATGGTTTATAAGGAGAAATATGCCATTATTCTAATGGGTTTTCCTTTAAATGTGATCTGTTTCTTTTCTCTAGTGACTTTTAGTATATTGTTATGGTGCTGAAATTCTGGAATCTTGACTATTATATGTCTGGATGTGTTTTCAATTGGGTTGATGTTATTTGGAGTTCCATATGCTTCAGTTCCCTGAATGTCAGATGGTTTCCCCATATTTGGGAAGTTTTCTGTTATTACTTTGGCCCATATTCTTTTCATGTCATTTATGTTGTCTCCTTTCTCATTGATGCCTATTAGTCTCATGTTTTCCATCTTTGCATCGTCTTTTTTTTTTTTTTTTTTTTTTTTTTTTTTTTTTTTTTTTTTTTTTTTTTTTTTTTTTTTTTTTTTTTTTTTTTTTTTTTTTTTTTTTTTTTTTTTTTTTTTTTTTTTTTTTTTTTTGTCTTTTTGAGACAGGCTCTCACTATGCAGTTCAGGCTGGCCTTGAGCTCACTTTTGTAGCCCAGGCTGGTCTCGAACTCACACTGATCCTCCTGCTTCAGCCTCCCGAGTGCTGGGATTACAGGCGTGCGCCACCACGCCCGGCTGCATCGTCTTGTAGATGTTTATTTTTTTCCTGCATCCTAGTTGTTTGCAAGAGATCTTTTCTTTCCTTTTCACTAGCTGCAACAGTGTCTTCAAGTTCTGAAACACTGTCTTCATTTTCATTCAAACCGTTTTGCCATTCTGGGATTCATTCAAGAATTCCATCATTTTTCTAATCTTTATTTTTTTTATCAATGTCTTCTTTAGAAGCAGTTAGTAATTCTTTCACTATAGTTATCATTTCTTTTTTTTTTTTTACTTTAAGAGAATATTTCTGATCTAATTTCCTCTATACATTTCTTTAGTTGTTTCTTTACCTCAGACCCTATTATCTCAAGGATTTCAGGTGTGTGATTTCCAATTTCTTCTATGCTATTGTCTCCACAAGCCCATCAGTGAGCTTGTGGCCTGAGACTGCATTTTGCCCCATCTCTTTGTCATTTTGTATAGCCATGTCTTCTGACCTTTGGTGTACATTTTGGTTAGTTATTACCTTAGAATCTACTGAAATTCTTACCCAAGAGGGATTATATGGTTAAGGCAGTTACAGTCTTGTGTTTGCAGAGCTACAATTAGGAAAACTAATAATGTGTACTGATATTTAGCAGCTGACAAACTTTTATAGCTAATGCATTTTTATTTTAGACCATAGCAGCAAATTTTAAAGTGGAAATTTATATTTAAATTAATCCTCCTAAATTCTGTCTGATCACTTCCCCTTGATGTACGTGGGGTCTTCCAGACAGACTGGTTCACCCTGATTACCTATGGCCCCCTCTCTTAAACAACAGAGAAAGAGAGAGGATGCTTTCATAGATCTAGGACTAGCAAAGTGTCTCACAAATTGCAAGCTAAATAAACCTTTCCTTCCTTCATTTTGAGTGTCAGGTATTTGTCCCAGCAATGAGTGAAAAAGTAGCTAAGACAGTTTAAGTTTTCCTATTGCTGCACTAGTTCTGACAGAAGTTCCTGGTCGTAAAGTTTGGTGCAGGAAATTGTACATCTTGGTATTCACTCATCTGTACTTTGCTCTTGAGAAAAGTAGTTTCCTTTAGCTTTTACCTCTCCTGAGGGTTTAGGAAGGACTGTTGATTTTCAGTTGAGCTCTTTGTTAATACCGGCGGTAGCTCTAAAGATACTCACATGTAGGTCATAAACTAGAGGTAGGCAGTAGTGTTTTTGGTTTCAAATCTATTTCACATTTTTTCTCACTATATGTATCAAGTTTGTTAAAGAAGTTCAACACTTGCCCTTTGAGCAAAAGTAAATGTCCTTTACTTGAAGTGTGTAGTGGAATTACTCCTCCTCGTCTATGTTATCATATCTCCTTTTGCCAATTGCAAGCATCCTTTGCCTTTTCTCTTGCTCTTTATTCTTCTTGCTTAGATTTTCTTAGGAAATGTTATTTTATAAGTTGCTCAAAACCACAGATCCAGAAAGCATCAGATCTAGGAGAAACCCAAAAATCACCTTATAGAACTATACTTCTGAAGCTTAAAGCTCTTCCACAATCTCCCTGAGAAGCTATCATTAGCAGCTTTGCATATGCTAGTGTGAGAACTCAGCATTACCTGTCCCCAGTATGTGGAGCAATACTGCTCATGAATAAAAACTGGAGAACCTATGTTTCTAGACATTCATTGGTAACACATACAGAATGATTCGATCTAAATTAATAAGATACCTTCTCACTTTTATAATAAAATATCTAAGTCTATATAATATCTAGTGATTTGGTCTTCATACAAATATAAGAATGTCTTCCACTTTGGGCCCCAATCCCACAAAACTCTTTGCATGGCTGAGATGTTATTTACTTCTGGATTCACCTAGTTTATTATGGTCTCAGATCCTTCTTGTTTTACCAAATAGGAAGCAGGGTGGGGGAAATGAAACAGAAAATTCTTACCTGGAGGTCTTATTTACAAGTACTAAAATCAAACATTAAAATCTTTCATTTGCAAAGAGTCCTTCAAAATCATTACAGATATTATTTAATGATGTCACAAGAGGTTTTTTGAAAAAGAACCTCTCAAATTCTGTAAGCTTAAGGCTTCACAAAGCTTGGGTCCTCCTGTACATCATAGATTCTGCTTTAAAATGTTTCCCTAATAGATGTAGGTGTATAATGGTTAACATGGTGACTTCCATGTGGATGGGTCTCTGAGGAGATGACTCCCAAAGTCAGGATGTAGCAGCATCAAATTTGGCTTGATGTCTCTGCTTCTCTTCCCAGTTTCTAATTTTCAGCTATCCTCTTTAACTCGACTCTACTGGCCTCATCTTGTTTTCCAGTGAACTCTCTCTTCAACAGAGCTTTCCTCCAGATTCCCCAAATGTTCTCTATGCTTCAAGAACCTTATAACCAGCATCAGAGAAAGGCAAGTTTCATCCAATAGAGGGTAATTTTCTTTTTATACTACCCTCTCACTGCCCATGCTGTGTGTGTCTCATACTAGTCCAAGGTTCCTTTATACTGTAAGTGTGGTCTCTTTGAAGTCTACTCCTTGTAGGTCAGTAATTAGAAAAATTATCATGTCTGCATCCTGTTCTCTAAATAACTACCATAAGGACAACAATATGCATCTTATCAATTATTGGGAGTGTACTACTAATGTGTTTTGAAACTGTTATATTGTTATATCTTATGAAAAGTAATAAAAAAAGAAGTCTACTCATTGTAGGCTGGATGGGAAAGAGAGACCTTCACCATCTTCCTTCTGAGGTAAAGAAAGGCTGGAAGAATTGTCTAAGGAAATTTCTCCATATATCTTCCCCTTTTCCAAACTCTTGACACTGTAGAGTTTTTCCATATGTCTCGTATTTTATTTCTGTCAATTTTTATGTTTGGAATATCTTAAGTGCTATATTGTGCTGCAGTAGGTATAGTTACAGCTTAATATTTTCTAATACACCCAAGAGTATGCTCTTTATTTTTTCAAAGTGCTAACTGTCCGAAACACTTTCTAATAGCACCAATAAATTTTGCCATTACTAGCTAAGTTTAGGGCTGCATAAAACAAGATGAATTCTTTTTGTGATTGCTCATGATTTTTGGTAGCTTGAGCAATGTTTTTCCAAAGGATATCTATATCCTATGGCCACTGTGACAATAAAAATGATAGATTATTCCAGTGGACTCTAAATGTAATCACATATGCTCTCATTAGAGGAAGCAAGGGGAGTGGAGACTAGAAGAGAGGAGATAATATCTGATGATGATAGCAGATGCTGGGGTCGCAGGCATTGGTGATGGTGTTAGCCATAGATCGAGAAATGCTATGAGAAGCGGGGCCCTTCAGAGCCTCCAGAGGAACAGTCGTTTGTATACAACTTAGTCTTAACCCTGTTAATCTGATTTTAGCCTTCTGTCCTAAAAAATTCAAAGACAATACACTTATACTGCTTGAAGCCCCTAAGTTTGTGATTCGTTTGTCACAGTGGCCATAGGAAGTGAATATGCTCAAGCAGTTGAGTCCCACAGTATCTTGAGACTTTATGAAGAAGTCATTGTCCCTGAACTATTGGGCTAATGTTGAATGACATACAAGTATTGCTATTCTGAAACATCTTCCTGAGTTGTGTCTTGTCTTTTGAGGACAGTCTTCACAAGTCAGCTTCAAAATTAGTTTTTACTACACTAATTCTCTATCCTCTGTAGAGTTTGGGGCCTCAATCAGCTCTGAAATGATAAAAATTAAAAACTCAAAAATATTGAATGCCTGTACACCAGTACGTGTCTATCTTGTAGACAGTTTCAAAGTTCAAGTGAAAGTTACTTCTTTTGTTTTAAGAAGTTCAGTAGGCTGCATTACTGCCTTCTGCTGAAGAGCTTTAAATAATCTTTGCCCAGCACTATTTTTGGTATCCAGGACAATAGATTATTATAGGCAAAAGAAAAAATTCAGGGCAGCACTCCAAAAATAGGACATTTCATTTTGAAATGAATTATCTCTTACTTAGTCCCAGTATAACTTTCAGGGACAAAAATCCCTTCCCTAGGGGAGCAAGTCAAAGATCTTGATAACATTTTAAAACAGCAAGTTTGTGTTGATTTTATTTTGTTTATTCTTTAAGGTTGATTAAATTCCTACGTCCATTCGCATAACTCCACAACTTACAGAATCCCCCAACAATGGGATACAGTAGCAGTTTCAGTTTAGCGCCCTTATTATAGCTCTTATTTCTTAGAAAAATGAAAAGGACAAAGAAAACCTCAAACATCCTCTTTGTTCTTTCTATTGTTATAGGGATTATATTATTTATGTGTTAATACATGTATATGTTGCACTCCTATCATCATACAATTTGGAAACAAAGATACAGCAACAATCTAGCAACCTTGCAGTAATCCATGTATGCTAAACACTTTTCTTTGTGTCTTTAACTTTTCAATTTTGACAAGGCACTTTACTTTTCATATTTTTCTCAGAAGAGTAAAGGAGCCAAATTCAAATTGGCCCATGTTTATGGTCAATGTACTCCCAGATAACTTGTGGAAGCTAGTTGCAAAAGTGTCATCACACGTTCTCCTTCTTAAGGATGAAATAGGCAGGAAAGTGATTCAGACATGAAAAGCAAACTTTTCTAATGTGGGGATAATATAAGTGTACATAGAAAGAGAAGACACGGGTGAGGGAGCAATTCCTTCTGTTTGGAGAGTGTTTGCCATGGCTAAAATAAAGACAAGGAGCCAAAGTATGATTTCAGAATCACAAGCTTATTGTCAGATAAAGACATTAAATGACTTTTCAGTTCTCAGTGAGGAAAAATAATAGAAACAAATACATGAAAAACTGTTTAATACCTCTGACCATTAGAGAAATGCAAATTCCAACAACTCTGAGATTTCATCTCATTCCAGAAAGAATGATTACCATTAAGATGACAAATAACAACATATGCTGGCCAGGCTACCAGGGAAAGGAAACCTTTCTACGTTGTTGGTGGGAATATAAACCAGAATAACCATTATGGAGCTCATTGTGGAGATACCTCAAAAACCCACAAGGAATTATTATATCTTACCATCTATTCCCCTTCTAGGTATCATCCCTGCAGTGTTGAAAACATTATATCACAGTGTACATGTCCATATTTATAGCAGCAAAGTTTATAATAGCTAAGTCTTAGAAGCAACCCATGTCCAGCAACAGGTAAATAAATAAATTATTTATATGAAATGGAGTGCTACTGTGTAATAAAGAAGGATTTATTGAGCTCTTTGTTTGGGAATAAACGCACCTTGAGACCATAATGTTGAGCGAAATGAATCAAACATGCAAACTTAACTATGACCTGGCTTCTCTTATATGCGAAGCCCAGATTATGAGTTAAGAACAAAATGAAAGAGAGATAATAGGAAATAGGGTAAATAGTCTTTTGCAAATGGAAAAGAGACCAAGGCATAGAGGAAGAGTGTAAAAAGTGAAGGGGCAAGGGATGTAAAAATAACGGAGATGTGTTGCTTACATGTACCAACTTCACATAAGGCGTGCAGTCAATATGTACTGCAGACATGTGGTAATAAATATAAAAATTGTAAACAAAACAGGAAGAAACTGAAAAAAAGGTAATTGAGAAATGGAATATATTAACCATATAGTAGGTGAATTCTAATTTCATTTAAACTAATGATCAAAGCCTATTGGTCAATTAGGATGGAAACAAACCTTTGCAGATTTAAGGTCTAATAACATTCTTTTAGAGAAGGATATTTCTCTTTATCTTCTTAACACAATAAAACATGTCACTTAAGGTGACGAATTACATGTTTTGAATAATTTCAAAGCTACATATCTGAGAGGTAATGGGAAACTACTGCAGTGAATAAGTGACTATTAATGTGAGTTGTTTGGTTTGGTTTAGTTTTGATTCAATATTATAAGAAATATTGATTTAATCTTCTAATCTTCTACCCGTTTTCTGAATCTTGAAATTAGTAAATACTGCTTTGCATTCTTGGTGACTTCACGTTGCTGGGGCACAATACGCAATGCCTCCAATGTTTATCTTAGTTTCCAGTTTTGGGAGATTTTAGGTTATAGTCAGTTGACTCCAGAGCAGGATGACATTGCAGAAAAGCATGAAAGAAGAGAAACAGTTCTTGGCATGGAGGCAGGAGGCAAGGAAACAGCAACACTCCTTTTCCATTTTATTCCATTCAGGATATAAGCCACCCACACCCAGAGTTGGCATTCTCATTATCCATACATACCCAGAACTATGCTAAATCAATCAGTAGACTAATTTAGTTACCACACACTCTTAGTCCATATTTATTCATCCTAGAACCAGCCAACTCCAAAAGTCTCACCTATGAGCACATAAAACTTTGATGGAAGCATTTATATGTAATCCATAACATATGCAAGTGAAATGACAGTCTTGGAGGTCCTGTATAGCTTTAGGGATTAATTGTCACAAGAACTAACCTATTAGGTGAAGGTTAGACCTTTCAGCTATACCCTCCACATCTGGAGAAAGAACAGGGACTGAAAGTCAAATTATCACCAATCTCCAATGATTTAACCTATTACCCCTAAAAAATCTGTATGAAACCCCAAAGCATACTGCTCAGCAATTGTCCATGCTATTAACCTTTTCTAGATAGCAGGCCAGAACTATACTCAAAAGCTCTAGAGCTGGGGTATGGAAAGCCATATCAGTAAGTTTCCCATTTAGCACAAGAATGAACTTGAGCTCTGTCTGGGCAGCAATAGCAGATACAGAGGTAGTAGACTGCGTATTCTCAGAGTTATTATGTGGCAATTTCCCAGAGAAGCCATCCATTATCTTCTGGGTGGCAGTCTTGGTATGGACCATGGTCGTAAGTCCCTCCAGGATCCCAAAGTCATCGTGGATGACATAGGCCAAGGATCCTGAGTAGTTGCTGGAACTTTAATTACTGTTGACAACATTGGTGGAGTTGAATTTTTCATAGTTTACATACATCACAGACATGAGGGCATCAAGGGAAGGAGCAAAGATGATGGCTTCTTTGGCTTCAACCTTCAAATAAGCCCAGCCTTCTCCCCATATAGTGAGGACGACAAAGAATACCACAAAGTATTGGATTCCAATTCCCCCCTATTTGATTTTGGTGTGATCTCACTCTTACAAGATGGATATGCCTGTTCCATTGGTGACAAGCTGCCCATTCTCAACCCTGAGTTCATCATTCATCAAAAGTGAAATCATACTGAAACACAATAATCATGTAAAGGTGATGAAACTTACAGTAGGGACAACAATATTGTATTACACACTGTAGTGTTTGATACATTGTGTCAACTTGACTGGATCACCTTAGCAGTTCCAAGCCCTGGGCCATGGGGGTGCTGCCTCTTTGGGGCAGGGAAGTCCCACCCTTGGACATAGAAGGGCCCACCCCAGAGTAACTCAGCACAAAAAGGGTATATAGAGGGGTTGAGGAAGGATTTAGTGTTCCAATTCCTTGGAGGAACTTTAGTCTTTGCAGTCAGCTTAGACATCATCTCCTGGTTTCCAGTGCAGATTCTTCAGCCTCTGTATTGGATCCATCAGCCTTCCATCACAGACTCTTCAGCCTTCCATCCCTTCTGTCACAGACCCATCAGCCGACTGATGCAGACTTGCACAGAACACTGCAGAGAGCTTCAAACCTTGAGACTGCATCCTTCAGTCTCCAGTGTGCTGATGCTCTCTGTATGCTTCCTCATCTGACTCTGTGGCTGACCATCATAAGCCAATCTTGTAATGTCTTATACATTTGTACATATTGTGTTGTACCTGTTCCTTGTATTATATCTGTTCCTCTAATAAAACTCAGACTAACATTGTTACTCTCTGATGTAGTCACTGTTTATATGGGAAAGTATTTAATATGAAATCTGTATCTATCAGTGTTTTACTAAAGAAACAGGCATAACACAAGACCTCCAAAACATATAGGAAATTGCAATGTTGGCTTAGGATGGTCAGCCATAGAGTTAGATGAGGAAGCATGCAGAACCCAGAGGGTTCAGTCCAAGGTATGGAGATCACTGCAGCATCCCATGCAAGTCTATATCAGGAGGCTGACAGATCAGTGATAGAAGGTTGAAGAGCCTACAATGAAGATCTTAAGTCTACTCTGGAAAGCTAAAGGATCTGAGATGCAAGCTAGAGTCGGCTAGAAGCCAGGAGATGACAGCCAAGCTAAAGGTGTTGACTGGAGCTCTTCCAAAGAACGGAAGCCAGTCTATCCTTCCTCATTTCCCTTTTATATAACCCAGGAGACAAACCATCTTATGGTGAATTCTCTACACCCTAAGAGAACTACACCCTCAGACACCTGAGGGCAAGTCCTCTTACACTGTTGGGTGTAGACTTTCTATGCTGACTTGGTTAAATTTCTAAACTTTTCAAGTTGACACAAGCATGACTGGGACAAAATGCCTAACATATGACTGAAAGGAGAGATTTCTTTGGTTCACCTGTTCTAAACGAGTTCAGTCCATGTTTACCAGGCTTCAAGGCAAAAATAGTAGGAGGGAGAAGTATGCCGAAGGAAAGCTATTTCACTATGGCAGCCAGGAAGCAGAGAGAGGGGCAAGAAAGTCAGAGACAAGTATACATCTTCCTACCTTATGCCCTCAGGAACCCGCCCACAAACAGGCCCCACCTCCTAAATGCATATTCAGCCCTGGCTGGATTAATCCACTAAAGAGAACAGCATCTCCATAATCCAGTTACCTGCCAAAGCCCATTTTTAAATACATGAGGCTTTGGGCGAGGGGCATTTTAAGATCTAGATTTTAGCAAATACCCATGTTGTGAGAGGTAGGAGCAGTTCTGTTAGACAGCCACTCTATGCAGCAAAATCTGTTTATTCCAACCCTTACCATTGGGGTCTCCAGGACTCTGCAGGCACTTTATGAGGAAACACGCCTGAGTGTCAAATGAAGAGGAGCAGGGGACCCACCAGCTCCAAAATTCCATTAAATATTTGCCTTTAAAACTTAGATTATCTCTAACATACTGTAAATAAATTTTATCTTTCTTTTGTTCAAATGATTAAATACAAATAAATAAAACTGAATCACTTCCTCCAGAGCATAGACCAAGAAAGTGATGTTTCCACCTGAGCTTATTCAGATTTATTCTGAGGCTGATAAACATTTTTTTTCATACAGAACTTATCACATGAGACAAAGTGCTTTCTTTTATTTGGTAAGGGAAGAAGCAGTCTGCAAAGGAAGTATTATGACCTTTGTTGTTCAAGTGATCACTGAGACTGCTCAGAAATTCTGAAAACAGAGTTTCTTAAGACTGTCAGATGAAATTATCTATGGAAAACAAAACTATTGTGTAACCATAATTATTTGATTATTCTGTATGCTGTAAACTTTGGTACAAATGTTTTACTTTTTCATTGTCACAAGTGTGACTGAATATGAAGAATGGGACCTAGATTACCTGGTAGGGGCTACACCACCACTGAGAGGTTGGACGAGTCAGATAGTAGAAGGGCCTAGCAATAAGTGACAAGAGAAACTCACTTATTTTTCATGTTTTTCCATGTGTTTGGAGTGTATGAGGTAGCAAATATTAGATTTGTGCTATTTTCTTTAAACTTGATAATCACTTTTATCAGAGAAAGGGAGTAGTTAGGCTTGAATATTTCACTCAAAAATCTTATCAACCTAAGGCTGTATTTTTTTAATATGACACTTCCAGCTTTTAAAATGTTTTCACAGTTATCTTTATTTATGGCAACAGATTTTCATTTCTACTTATAGTAATGACATCCAGTTTCTTGTATTTGAGGAAAACAAAAAAGTGAGTTGATTTAAAGAAAATAGATGAGTCTGAGCTATGTAGTGAGACCCCAGAGACCCTGGAGACCATGTCCTAAATACAGAAAAAGATTAAACAAAATAGTAAGTAAATAAGGGCTTACTTGGTACTCAGGTATGTCAAAGACATTGCTAGTTTGTGAAACTCGAACCCCTCAATTTGTAAGTAAGATTCCAAAGGGAAAACCTATTTATGGACAAAACCATTTTTTATTCTATATTATTTATTTGGTTGCTTTGGGGGAAATCAGTAGCTTATCTTCTAATTCGACTTTATTTTTTCACTGTGAACATTTTAAACATTTAACATTTTAGGTACCAAAGGTACCTAAAAAGATCCCCTTAAGTAGGATAGTCTTTGAATGAGATAAGAATTTATCTTGAGTAGAGTTTTCTGTGTCTCACCAAAATCTGCTTGACCTAGGTAACATGTATGTGTTCCTAAAGACGACCTACTCGCTTTCAGAGAGCCTCTTATGAGTTTTAAGTGTCCGGTGGCTCAGCAGTTAAAACAAGAACTTAAGGGCATAACAAAGCTGAATGTGTTATGGATTATACGGACAAAAACATTGACCTAGAATTCACATATCCTGTACTTTGATTGTATCTACAACCATCCTCCATGGCCTATTCCTGAAGCTCTTTTTTCCCTTTCCATTCTTTTCTCTCTAAAATTTTCTAACCCCATAGGATGGACTGGCTACAATTTTGTATATACTTAGATTTCTAAATGTCTGTGTAAAAATGTATAACTGCTTTTATCACATCGTATAGGAATTTATTAGAATATCAATGATTGATGGAAAATACTGATTCCAAGTTAAGTGTAAGTTATTTGATATTGAGAAAGACAGTGATGTTAAGCTCCAGTACCTATGTTATAGAGTAATAGTATCATGAAACTTCTCTTCTGGAGGGTTAAGAATGGAAGTTTACAGACTAAAAATTAGAGAAAAAGAAGGCTACAAGGATTGCCAATATTTTGGCCCTAGCCCTTCAAGGTGAGTGAGGACTCAGGACATAAGAGAACCTATGCTGTAAAATCCTGTAACTCAATGGTTTCCCAAATTTTCTGTTCAAGGAGATTATGGGACCACAAAGGGACTAGATTGACAATGTATAGTGTGCAAAAAGAGAGTCACCTAGAGAGAAAACATTTTTCTCAGGCTTTCACAGAGAGCAAACTGGTCAAGCAATGGCTGTGACTCATCCAGATGGCTAACACCGACGACAGTTCTACAAAGCACTGTACATGGTTCCAAAGTAAATCCTGAGGGGATTTGACCTTGGGAGATACAAAAGTTCCATGTTTTGTTATACAGGTCTTGCTTTAACTTTCCCTTAACCACAAAGCAGAAAAGTTTAACCATGAGGCATAAAACGTAAAGCTAGATTAGTATGCTGAACTGTAAAAGGCTTAAATCAACAGCTTCTGCCATTGCCAGTTCTGCCAATAATCCACTGTGATTATGGTATACTGGACTAGATATACAACTACTTTCTCTTTGTTCAAGGAGAAGAAATTTTTTGTACCAACGATGATTAGAAAAATTATATCTACATCTTGTGCTCTGTATAACTACTATGAGGACAACAATATGCACTACATCAATTATTGGGAATGTACTACTAATGGGTTTTTGAAAATGTAAAAATAAAATAAAAGTATTAGATAAAGAAAACTAAATAAAAATTTCTTTTCTAATAAAAATTTCACTGAATTTTAGGGGTCACCTATTTCTCCTGTATCCCAGTCCCAATGTTGGCAGGTATAACTTAACTGGATTATCAAGTAGTTTTTCCATCACTCAAGCTATGTAAAAATCTATGTTCAACTGAAATCTAGACATTTGTAACTGAAAACATCATCATTAATAAGCAATTTCTAAATAACACTTACTCTTGATTTTAAGAAACTCATCTATGTTGGGAAGATTTATTACCTAATATCAGTAGTGCCAGTAGCCAAAGCTAAAGTTTGAGAATATAAATGCAGTTGATTAAATTAATGCGCATTAAGTGTGAACTATTTACCAGCTTCTATGCTCAGCATCCAATATATAAGATAAATTTAATACCCTAATAGCTATAATTTAGTAGGCACATCCAATTCATTATTTCATTTAGTTCCAATAAAATCCTCTAAGATAGAAGACTGTGTCCATATTTTATAGTAAAATAAATTATAGGTATCGAGTTCATTAAGTTGAGCTTTGTGACACAAAGCTCACAACTGCCATTATCAATTTTAATATGTCTAAGGCTAAAATTCATGTTCCTTACATTATATTATTTTGTATCTTTGAGTCCCAAGTGAAAGTATCTTGTTGACTTTCTGTGATGCCTTTAGCAAGACTTATTCAGAAAAGAGAAATCTTGAGAAATAGAAAAGGATAGAATGGTAATTTGAAATACTCAGAGTCTCAGATGAATATTAAATCCTGATACATGAGAATTACTTGACATTGCATGGAACATGAATACATTTCAGGAGTTGTACTTCTCTGAATCTAGACTTTACAGTTAACAAGGAAGTGTAGGGTGTAAGGATGTCAAGATGATTGGGAAGGCATTTCATCAGAGAAATGGGAATCTACAACATAACAGATTGGACCAGAAAAGTCAGGGGGCTCTGTCTGTTGTGGTTACAGCTGTCTATTGTAGTGAGAAGCAAGAGGGCATGTTGATAAATAGCGACAAACAAAAAAGTGGACAGGAGTCTGCTCATAAAAAAATCAAGATTACACTTTAGACTGACATGTGGTCACATATATATGTGTATAGAGGTACATATATACTCATGTATATAACTACATGCACACATGTGTGTAACGTGATTCTTGTATGTGTATGTATACATGTATTCACCATGCACATGTATGTGCATGTGCATGCATGTGTACATCTGTATACATAGTATGATATGCATATATAAACAACATATGTGTTTGTATATTGTGTATACATGTACATAGATACATATATATGTACAGTTATGATAGACATATACTAACATGTGCATATATAAACATACGCATTTCAAACATGTTCTGTAACTTTTTAAAGATCTTCCTGAAGCTGACACTAAAGAGAAAACCATTTTAGCCTTTGGAATTTTGCCTCAGCTAGGTATCTCCAGCACAGTGGCTGTGGATTGCCTGCCAGAAAAGCATCATGTGGTTTGTAAAGGCTGTCTATTTGAACATGTAACTGCTATGTGGTAATTTGTAATCATGTAGTCATGTTTGCCTTATTACCTGACTGTCCATTTATGAAGCATAACTAGGACGTAGTAAGCTGTAAATAAGGTAGACTTATACTTTCTGGCAAATTCTTTAATATGACTGATTATCCTTGGCACAAAAACTATAGTTGCATGCATCTCTTAAATAAAAACTGCATAATGATCTTTCCATCTGTCAAAGTTGCATAATTAAAGATATCAGCAGTGCATAGAATTAGCACTTCAGGTTCTGTTCACAGGTTTGGACAGCATCCATCACCAACTTGACAGATGGAATTGTTTTTCCTTCATTTCTCCATCTTGCTCATGTCTCCACAGCTAGGTAGTCCCTACTGAAGGCCTCATGGATGACTAAGAATCATAGACCCAGGATAATTGACTACATGAAGAATCTGTTAGCTTGATTCATTATTTATCTCTAGACAAATGCTGAGATTCCCAACTGTGTGCTGTTAGAAAGGGAATCAGTTGCCCCATTATTCCTTTGACATAGGGTATGTGAGGGCACCTGGCATGGTCTGGAAAGAAGTAGGAATGGCTGTTACTTTTCTTCTAGATGGAATTTTATAAGGAACCTGCAGTGTACTCAGCTGTGGATGCTACAAAAATTAGAGATGATTCATCACTTTCACCAGCCCATCCTAGGTCTAGTTTCCCAGTAAATAATACTAATAATGATAATAATTATAATTATAATAACAACAATTGCTAGAATTGTTGAGTGCCATGTCTCCTGCAAAACGTAATCCTAAAGTACTTTCTCACTTTACAGATGAACAAACTGAGAGAGAGAGAGCCAAAAGCAGCATGAAGTCATGCTTCTTAACAGAATTAATTCTTCACTCCATTCAGAAGTCTACCTAAATAGATAACTGTGGCTAACATTAGGCTGATTAATTTATTCCCCAAATATGGAAGAATACCTATAAATAAGAGAGTGCAAAATTAATAAAACCACTATTCAACTTGTGGTGGAGTATATGCAATCTTCAAGTCAGTAGAGGATTGTAATCTAAAAATGTATTTGTAAATTGGCTACTTGGCACTTATTCATGAAATGATAAGATGTCTGTGATTTCTTTTAAAATAATGTTTAGATGAAAAGTAAGATGGGTCATGAGTCAATAATTGTTGGTGTGTCTGGGTATATATAGCCCTAGTTCTTCAAGGTCAGGGAGGACTCAGGACATAAGAGAACCTGTACTGTAACATCCTATAACTCAGTGTTTTCCCAAATTTTCTGTTCAAGGAGAGTATGGGGCCACAGAGGAAAGGGATCAATGATGTATAGTGTGCCTAAGGAAAGTTACCTGGAGAGAAAATATTCTCTCAGGCTTTCACAGAGAGCAAACTGGTCAAACAATGGCCGTGACTCATCCAGATGGCTCACAGTGACAAAAGTTCTATAAAATGCTATACATGGTTTCAAGGTTAACCCTGAGGAGATTTGACTTACCCTATCAGATAAAAAAGTTACATATTTTGTTATGTAGGTCTTGCTTTATCTTGGCCTTAAACACTCAACAGATTAGTAAAGCTAGATTAGTATGCTGAGTTATAAAAGGCTCAAGTCAACAGCTTCCAACATTGCCAGTTCTGCTGATAACCCACTAGTATTATGGAATATCGGACTATGTATATATAACTACTTTCTGTTAGCTCATTGAGAAGAAATATTTGTAACAATAGTGTTTAGAAAAGCTATCATGTCTGTATCTTGTACTCTAAACAACTACTATAAAGATAACAATATGTATTGTATTAATTATTGTGGCTGTCCTAACATATTTTGAAATTCTCATTGTTATTTCTTATTAAAAGTAATAAAAAACTGCAAAAAATAAAAGGAATAAAGTAAATGACTACAGAAGAAGGTTAAAAAAGAATTTATAAAACTCTCCTTTCAATATTTGTGCATTTAAAATTTTTCCATAAAATGGTATTAAAGAGAAACTTAAAAAAACTAGTAGCCTCATTGGGAAAATTCATACAGATTCATATTTGGAAGAACAAATATGGAGTATTTCCAAATAAAGTTCCCCCAAAATTGTTGAGTTGGCTACTATTGCTTTGTATACAAACTGTCTCACGGACTTCACTCAGGTGATATTCATAAGTATTAAGTTAATAATTTAAAGTTTTATGTTTTCTCATATTTAATAATCCATTAATAGAATATCTGCTAGTTGTGTTATTTTTTAAGTCCTTCTGACAAAACAGAACTAAGAGGAGTTATATTTACTTGTGTATGAGTGTGTGTGCATGTGTGTGTATGTGTGTGTGTGTGTGTACGAAGAGAGATTTATTATAAGGAATTGGTTCATATGGGTGTAGATGTTAAGAAATCCAGGATCCATACTTGAAAGCTGGACACAAAGGAGAGATGGTGGTGTAGTTCAAGTTCTACTTTAAATATGAAGGCCTGAGACCCAGTCCAGCCAGTTGTGTAAACTCCAGCCTTTGTCTAAATCTAAAGGCAGAAGACTCATGTTCCAGAATAAAGACCGTCAATCAGAAATAGAAATTTCCCTTAGGCCACTTTTTGCTTTTTCTGACTTTCAGTGAACTGTACTAGAAAGAACAATTTGTTTTATTGGTCTACAAAATTAGATCTTTTTTAACATAATAATTGTATTAATGTGATTCATTGTGACATTTTCATACATGTGCATATTGTACACCAAGAATGGGCATGAAAAGATCATATGCCATGATTTATTCCAGGAATATAAAGGACGGTTTGACATACTCATGACAGTGCATCTTGATTATCAAGTTGATCAGATTGAATGATGCCTCAAAGGTGAGTGAGAGCACATTTCTGAGTCTGTGAGTCTGTTTTCAGATATGCCTGGAATGTGAGCCAGCAAAATGAGGGAGGAGCACCTGCCCTGTACATGAATGGCATTTCCCAATAGGCTTTGACTATGATGGAAAAAAAAAAAAAAACAGAAGGAGAAAACGAGCCAGTGCTTGAAAACTTGATGATACTTGAGTGGTGATTGGGTGCTTTTTTTCTTATCATTTTCCATGGAAATAGGACTCCAGCTTCCTCAGTCTTTTGCATATATTTTACACCAGCACGCCTCCAGGGAGCATCCACGCATTCAATCCTGGATTGGCCTTGCATCCTTTGCTCCTCTTGTAGTGAGGCTTTTATTTTTTTTATCAATTCTTTTATTGTTTAAATTTAACAATGGTTATATTACATATTTTCATCATCGGATCAGTTTAGATTAATACATATAGGTATATAAGATTGATCAAACAACTAAACATTAACCTTTCTAAATCCACATTACTTTTTTTTTTCTTTTCCCCCTTTTTTTCTTTGAAAGTTGACATATTGCATATTGTCCTCACAATC
>PVJA010018721.1:0-39470 GCA_004027025.1 Myocastor coypus
AGGAGGAGGAGGAGGAGGAGGAGGTGTTCAACTTGGCCCTCAGGTTCTTATGATTCTGTATGTGGTTGTCTTCTGCTGAGGAATAAATCAGGGCAGAGGACATGGCTGGAGCAAAGTGTTCACCTGTTGGCTGCCAGGAGCAGGGAGGAGAGAGGCAAAGCTAGGGGTAAGGGTGCGCCCTTGGACCTCATGCCAGCATAAGCAGCTTCCTTTGCACAGTCCCAAGGCCCAGGGGCACAGCCAGCCAGGAGCTCATTGAGGAGCCGGTCCATGGACAGGGCAGGTATGTGTGGCAGCCCCATGATACAGGGAGCTTCTAATGCCCCCAGCTGAGAACACAGGGGGCCTCTTAGGGGGGCACTTGTGACCCACATAGCTGCAGTAACCCCAGAAGGCCAATAAGATCTAACTTGGAATGCTAGCAAACCTCTAAGCTTCCACGTAATTCTGTGCTGTGGTTATCACTACTGAGATAGAACGCAGAATGAGAGTTCATGCCCTGGACTGAGATGGTTCTTTCCCTTCTACCAGATGACTGAATTCTATTTTTTTGTTATGCTGTGGCCGAGGGATGGCATTTGCATGAGCACTTCGTTGGAGAAGAGTTTGAGGCTTCCGTTCTTGTCAGCTGCTCACTACTAGAAGTTGAGCGTAAACATCTAGAGAAAAACTTTGTTAATCATACTAAATCCAAATGCTTCTGCATTTCCTTTACTTTCTTTTCTGTATTTAATGAATGTTGATGCTATATTTATTTGGTGAGTATTCATATAAGTTTTTTTTAAAGTATTTATTGCAAGGCCTACAGGGTCTCACTGCATGAATTGGACTCATAGTGATCCTCCTGCTTTCAGCCTCTCAAATGCCAGGACTATAAGCTCATGCCACGGTGCCCAGTCTCATTAACTGCCTCAGTTCATCCTGGGTGCAGGGCTGGCACAGCGTACCGAGGATCAAACCCCAGTTCCTGCATCTACATAAGCAGGCGCTTTAGTCTGCCGAGCTATCTGGCCAGCCCTCATATAAGTTATTTGATGCTGTGTGTCATTGATACTGTTAAAGTCTTGTTGCTATGCTTTCTGTTACAAATTTATTTTTTCTGATAATAATATTACAGTTTCACCGACACATTCCTTTGCCAATACTTTACACTTCATTTTTATTCACTTTATTTTAGAAGCTTTTCTCATATTTACCACATTATTTGCTTGTGTGTTTTTGACTGACATGGATTGTTTTTTAGTTTATATCATGTACTTTTATTTATTTATGTTTATCCTTTTTAATTTTTCAGAAGTGTCTACAGAGTGTTCACGGTCACCGCTGGATTGGACTTGCAGTGATGCACCTGTTCACAGCCTCCCCAGAGCTGCAGTTACAGGTTGCACCACCATGCCGTCTCAATTGCCATCTTAGCACTCCCTGGGGTGGGGCCAGCCCAGCAGGCCTGGGGATGACACCCCAGCCCCTGTGCGTGCGTGCTTGCAGGTGCTTTAATCCGATGAGCTATTTGGCCAGCCCCCGTGCACCTTTATTGATTTGACAGGGACTGTGTTTTTCTCAGTTGTAGCTAATTTTATAGTAGCTTTTCTAGTTCTGAATTTTCTGCTACTTTTTAAAAACAAATCTTTATAACCTATCTGTTTTTGTACTTTAAAAAAATATTGAATTCTACTCTGGTGTTTGCAATGTATGTGTCTGTCTTGGTTTCTTTAACTCCACCCTAAGTATGTGAGCAGCATTTGTAGAGACACTGTTGGCTCTCAGCCCTTACACACAGGAAAACCAGTCCTCTGCCACAGAGCACAATTTCTCGTTTCTGACTTATCAGGGCTAGAGATACTTCTGCATTTTCCAGCTTATGACATTTGCTTTAATTTCTGTAGCCACAGTAGCCTGGTTGTTTATGACCAGTCTCATTACCATGAATATGATTCCCCTTAATCCCATTTTTGTGGTTAGGTTTTACCATAAAGTAGCTTTTGCTTCATGGCAAGTAGAGAAAATAGGCAGGTTCAGACACACTTGGCATTTGCAACAGTCTGACTGAGGCTTTAAATTGATGGACATTCCTCAGGTGCTTGTAATGTGCAAACCATTATTTTGAGGCTGGCAATATACT
The DNA here is from genome assembly GCA_004027025.1 of Myocastor coypus. Taxonomy (NCBI): domain Eukaryota; kingdom Metazoa; phylum Chordata; class Mammalia; order Rodentia; family Myocastoridae; genus Myocastor; species Myocastor coypus. The sequence goes on from PVJA010018721.1 coordinate 2,123, forward strand.
GGAAAATTTAATTTCATATGAGATAGATACTTTTGAATATTCAGAATGAAAACACTGAAGTCAAGAGAGGTTAAGTTAATTAAGACACAAAACTAAAATTTATGACTGGAGGGTGGCAATTTGTCTATGCACATAATTGCAGTATTAAGATTCACTTTTTTGTCCAGGGACCTGCAGGAAATACTCAAGTTTTCTCCAGCATTAAATGCAGCTATTAAGAAGCCTAGATTAATTCAATTATAAGGGCTTTGTTTATTTAGTATAGCAAACATTTTTTTTTAAAGACGGTTAAGAGCCTCTTAGTTTGTGTCCTATGTTCTCTTGGTTTTATACTTACTTCATCACATGCTCTGAAACTATTCTATTCTATTTTATTTGTGTTCTTTTCTAAAATCACTTCCCTAGTGACTACCCTTACGAGTCCCACCCATGCGTGCTTTTGCGGATATCACCATGGGGTGCATTATCTCCTCACCCTGCCCTGCTGCGAGGCTGGCGACACACAGCTGCAGCCCCGGGACCTCCCGCGGACCCTCGCACCAGCACCTGGCCTTGATCCCCACCACCTCACTGGTCTCTGTTTCCTCCCAGCATCCTTTGCGATCCTCGCCTCTCTTGGCTTGCATCACCGACTCCGGCCTTTTTCTACCTCAGCCTGGTTTCCCCTCTGTTTTGCTCTGCTTCTGGGTATGCCGAGATGAGGTACAGGAATCAAGGAATTCTGGTTCACGGTTCCCCACGTAGCTACATCTGGAAATACACTATTTGCAGCCAAGATCATAAGTTATGTGCATCAGGAATTAGAATTGAGGAGCATAATTTGGGGAAACTATTTCATGCACTGCGCCCTAAAACACCATCACCATACGGCTAGGGTTAGGCGCGCTGTCGTTATGCAGATTTGCTGCATCCTCTGTACCATGTAGGTGACAAATAGTGTTACTGTCTTTATTTTTTATTTTTATTTTACTTTATGTATTTAGTACAGAGTCTGCAGGGTCTCACTACATAGATCGGACTCATAGTGATTCTCTTGTTTTCAGCCTCCCAAGTGCTGGGATTGCAGGCACACACCACTACACCCAGCCTCAGTCACAGTCTCAGCACATCCCGGGACTGGGCCAGCACGGCACGCGGGGATTTGAACCCTGTTCCCTGAGCCTGCCTACAGGTGCTTTAGTCCACTGAGCTATCTGGCCAGCCCAGTGTTATTGTTTTAAAAATATCATTTTTCTTTTCTTTGTGTTCACTTTTGGGCAATTGTGTCCCATTTTGGTGTCCACTGAGTGGACGTCCTCAGGGCTGGACCTGTGGACCTTACTCGGGGAGTTTGTGCCTCAGATGTCCCACTTTTCATCTTTAGCATTTCTGTTTTGTTCTTGAATTCTTTCTTCAACGTCTACCTTGCCATATCTGTGGCTTCCTTCCTTTCCCTGTGTGAACTGTGCAAGTGTCTTTTCATGTTGCTGCCATCATTTTTGCCATTTCTACTCTGTTTTATGAAGTAATCTTCTCATGTACAGTGGTGCCATTTTATGACTCTAGACAAGTCCTGAGTTCTAGTTGGGTGCTGGGCAGTGTCCATGTTGTGCTCCTGGGTCTCAGCTTGGTCGTTGTGCTTTCAAGATGGTTGTCTTTGCATGTTCTAGGCACTTAAATCACATACTGTCTAGCTCAATCCTTTCATTTTTCATTTACTAGTAGTGGGGACTGAAGCCCCGGATCTCAGGCTGTGCTGCATCCCCAGGCCTTTCTAGCTTTTATCTTGAGGCTTCTGAGCCTCCTGCCTCAGCCTCCCGCTGTGCTGGGATAGCAGGTATGCACCACCACAGCAGGCTTCCTTGAGGGCATCTGCATCTCGTTCTAAGAAGTTGTTCCGAGGGGCTCAAGGGTAACCAGGACACCAGGGGAAAACTGCACCTTCTCATGAATTTCCTGGATGACAAGTAGCCTCCCTCCACTTCAGCAGGGAGATTGCGAGAGAGCTCTGGGACGCTTATCTAAAGCTGACTGGCTACCCCTGCCTTCTGTGTGTTTCATGGAACTGAGAATGTCATTAAATCTCATGCAGATCCCTGAAGTAGGCTGTATTTTGCTTATAATTTTGACTTTTTTTTTTGGTCTAATGTTCTCCAATCTGGTTCTCCACCCTCCCGGTTACCTTCTTCCTGAGAGCCCCTGAAACCAGGTCTCAACCTCTTCAATCATGAGACTGACAGGCGCTCAGCTGAACATCAGTATGTGACTGCGGGTCTTCCTTCATTTCCTTTCTTCAGATGCAATCTTGCTTCAGGTACTATCTCGATCTCTGTTCATTGCTGGGACAAAAAGCCTGACAGCCACTGTCTTGAGGAGGAGGTGTTTGTTTTGGCCCAGAGCCTTGAGGATTTAATCTAGTGCTGGCTGGAAGGCAGAAACATGACCAGGGCACAAAGGCAGGGTGGAGGACAGAGGCTCACATCATGCCCACCAAGGAGCCAGAGAAGGGGGAGGGGACAAGAGCATGCCTTCTGGGCCACGCACCGTGGACCACCTCCAACCAGACCACAGAAATTACAACACCTACGACGGAGCTTATCGGTGAGTCAGTCCATGGGTGAGCACCCCACCACCATGATCAGCTGCTGTTGGACACATGAGACTTCCAGGGGACGTGTAGGTTGCCAGGGCAAGCTGAGACACTGACAGAATGGCAAGACCGGGAAGCAGACTTCCTTTACGTTGGCAGGCACTGGGCGAGACTTCCCAGAATATCAGGCCCCCATCTGCGGTGGTTGAGGGCTTAGATGAGGCAGGAAGCGCAGAAGTGGAGTGGCTTGGCCACCGGGGGTTGGTTTATACAATGTGCATCACTGTGGCCAGGGTTTCCAGGAGACAGGGGCACCTGGAGCTGGGACAGGAACTATGGCCCAGGCTTCCAAGTAGCTGAAGCATCCTGGCTGGGTGGGTGTGGGGCGCACATTCTGCTACATTACCTAGACAGCCAAAGTTGCTGCTCAAGGAATGAAAATAGTTATTTCACAAATTTTGTCTAGAATTCGGATGGTTTAGGATAAGGTGATGAATTCATTTCCTGTCATTGGATAAGCAACTAAAAGTAGCAGACTCTGTAGTGCCTATAGGTAGCATTTTACTTATGGCTCAATGTTGTGTTGTACTTATTTTCTTAATTCTTCTTGTATCTTCAAATTCTGGTTTGTGTCTGTTTTCATCTCCTCAGTTTGTTTTCAATGCCTGTAAATCTCACTGCCTTTGAATCTTTTGCCAAAGTACATTATGTCTCTTTGGTTGTTACGTTCAGTTGTTGACGAGACCACATTGTTTATGGTTTTATCCTATATTGTATATGTTTGCTGAAAATTAAAATCGAGGCTCCACTGGAATCCCAGCTTTCCTCCATCTGGTGCAGTTATGCCCAGGGCCACAACCTGGGGGCTGTGTGCGTGGCCATTTAGTCCTGAAACCATGTAACAGTTCTGCCATCTTCTTGGCTTTGGTGTTTGCCTCTTGCTTGCTATTTCCACATCTGGTTTTAGACAGTGCCGCACCAGCCAGGTGGGACAGATGTGCGGGCGCCTGTGTCGCACAATGGCAGATCTCTGTGTGTCTCTTTCTGGCCCGCTGGTTGCAGTCACAGAGCTTCTCTTCTCTTCTGGTTTGCTCGCCACCCAATTCATAGCCTCCAATTTATTTAAGTGTTAAGATTGAATGTACAACCAGTGATGCCCTATGAAATTATAGTTTCTATCCTGTTTCCTTTCATTCCAAACTGTTATGGGTTCTAGAATCCAGCAACTTCTCTCTTTCCCCTGCTGTTTATTTATAGTATCATTTTACTTTTGAATGAGAAAAGTTAGTGCTTTACCCCAGCTGCTTGCCTTCATTAAAAGAAATCTATGTCTCGCTCAGAGTTGAGGAAGTGCAACTTCCTGACTCCTCTCTCCTTTTTTGGGGAGATTTGTATGATTGCTGTCCATGGTTGTGGTGCTCTTTCTTATGTAAGCGTACACGTCATTGCTCTTGTTTGTCTGCTACTTTGGGTCGTTTCTCTTTATTTTGACATTTTAAAAATGTATGTATCGGGTACAGGATCTTGCTACACAGCCTGGACTCCTAATCATCCTCTTTTCTCACCCTTCCCCACACTGGGTAGGCTTGCACCTCCATGCCGGGTTTTGGTGGCTGGCATGGCATGTGGTACCCAGAATTGAACCTTGGTCCTCACTTAGAATGCCAAACTATAACTATTTCCTCAGCCCAATTTTGACATTTTAACTCTTCTATGCTAGGATATCCTAATGTAAAATACCTTCACACATTATGCTAGTTTGATGTGAATTTATACTTTTGTACTATGTGATACAGTTTATTAAAATATTAAAAAAGCCAAAGTAGACATAGAGACCATTTTGGAAAGCATAACTCATGTGCTTTTGTAAGTGAATCTTTCTTATTCTCAAAGATTGGCAAGCAAATGCAGAAGATGAAGTTAATTACTCTCTGCCTTTGTGTGTGTGTGTGTGTGTGTGTGTGTGTGTGTGTGTGTGACTGGGGTTTGAACTCATGACCCTGCACTTGCCAGGTAGGCACTTATGCCATGGAGATACCTCCCCAGCTCCTACCCTCTGTCTTAATTACTCTTCTCTCATTGCTGGGATAAATACCCAACACTCAAAGCAAAGGAAAGAAAGGTTTATTTAGCTCACAGTTACTGGCAGTTTTAATCCATATTCAGCTGGCTCCACGGCAGAGTGGCATATAGCAGAGGGCAACCTTCCATGGCGGCTGGCAGAGGGCAAGAGCACAGGGAGAACTAGCTGCTCAAGCAGCTAACTTCTCTTCCTTTGCATTGAAATGCAGATCACCTGCCCCAAGGGACAGGCAGCACCCATTTCCACAATAATCAGTTACAAATTCCAGAAGCAGCCCCGTGACAGCATGAGGCTTTTGGGGGACATCTATATACAAATAATAACAACCTCCTTGATTTTAAGAGGTTATCCTAAGAAGGACAAGGTTCAGGGGAACTGTGTGTTTGTATGTACATGTGTTAGAATGGAAAGTGGGAGGTGGAAATCTCTTCAGGTACATCAGAGACGTCAATGGAGATCCCCAATTAGGGTTTGTGATTGGTACCATAGTATTACCAAGTTGAGAGTCCACTCAGGTCTGTTCTTTCGAGGCACGGCTGTCTGCTGTATAGCATGACTTCTTGCTTCCGGAGCTTACATCAGTTGTGGTACCTCTAGCGAGGAGGGCTGTGTTCCCAGTAGACTTGACCCGCAAGGTCCCCACAGCCTGGTAGAGTTACATCCTGTTCTAAACATCACGCATTTGCAAAGCGCTTGTTTCCTGTTATTTTAGATGGGCCACAGCCAGCCATTTAGATGAGTCTGGGACATATATCGCAAATAATGAATTAGCTAGATGTAATACGAGGAGCATCTATTCTTGTATTCCATCTTTGTCTACCAGGGGAGCTAAATCCCCTCTAATAAAGATGTCTTTAGATAAAGATTTTGTAATGCAGCTTGTTGGCCAAGCACAGACAGCAAGCCCAGACAACGCAGGGCTGATGGCGGCAGTGTCCTTCTCCACAATGTCACGGGTGCCGCAGGAGCCAGGGAGGGGCAGCCACTGGACAGAGAGGCTGCCGGCCTTGGCTCTCCCTTTGAACTTCAGTTTTCAGTGCATTCGTGTTTGCTATCAAGCACGCCTTTAGAGTGAAACATTTAAATGATCATACTATTGCCCCTCAATTACAAACAGCGGATGGGCTAACAATGTGTAATAAATATTTCCTTGCAGACTCCGGCATGTGTTTTTGCAGTACTGATGATACGAAGTAGAACCATAGGGGGGCTGAGAGTGGAGAAGAGAAAAAGAGACAGCATGCTTCATAGAAGGGTCAAACGTTCCCGGATAAACTTCATAGAACATTTTGTTTAGTGAAATTGTATGCAGCTTCTAATTTTTCCTGTCTTTATTCTCTTAATAAATAGGTTAATGGAGCAAGACAGACCTATCAACTATAGAAAGAGCTAAGCTAAGGCAAACACAAGATTCCTGCCTCTGAAGGTGGGATGTTCATAATAATCTTTCCATTTCTAAAGCTTTTTAATGTGTATTTTAAGAAAACATTTTTATAGGGTTGGAGCACAAAGGCGGAGCCGTTAGCATGCTAGCCACACACCTCAGCACAGAGCTATGCTCTCAGACTCAGCAGAACTTTTGAGAGGTTCAGTTCTATGATTTCTTATTCCTCAACTTTAATGTGGACTATAACAAAGTTGGCCTCTTAGGTTCTACACGAAAATGGGAAAATATATGATTCTTACTTTCTAGCTCAACTAAGAACGAATATTTCAAAAACATTTCTATCATAATATTTACCTGTAAAGTGTAAAATGTGAGGTGACAAATTAGATGATTTTTGTCAATTTTTTTTTTTTTTTTTGCCAGATGATGGATAAAAGTAGCTTTAAAAAGTAGAACAAGCCAGGCATGGTGGTGCACGCCTGTAATCCCAGCACTTGGGAGGCTATGGTGTGAGTTCGAGCCTAGCCTGGGCTACTAAAGTGAGTTCAAGGACAGCATGAACTGCACAGTGAGACCCTGTCTCAAAAGGACAAAGAAAAACTAGGAAACAAAGTAAAACAATATCATTACTGCTGCTAGTAGGTTAGATTTTTATTCTATGAGGCAATGGTGTAGGAGTAAAGTCAATCGCTGAGTCGCCTTCTCAAATCTTCAGGGTTCACTATATTTTGAGACTGTAAGCTTTTCTTTCTCATGGCTTTCTGAGTGTATTTATTTGGTAAAGATTGAAGGGTTTCTTTCCAGTTGCAACGTTTGTAATGTAAAAACTAAAGTCAGAGATCAGAAAGTTAAAGAAAATATGCTTGCAGCATTTTGTAAACCAAATGACTTCTTTAAAAGAGAAAACAGGTAAGCACTGGGACTCTCTAAGAACACACTGGCCTGGCACAGTGAGAAAGAAGCAGGTCCAGGATCAAACAGACCTGAGTTCAAATCCCAGCTATGGTAACACAGCGGCCCCTGGAGAGCTCCCTGTGAGGAGGAGAGAGCCGCACAGCCTGCGGCACAGGGCACTCAGTAGCATTCCTGTCATTCAGCAAGGGCGGGCAGCTAACGGGCAGGGGCTGCTCTCCTGAGTGCTGCTGGAAATGCGGGGCAGAGGTGGCAGAGCTCAGCTTCGGGGAGTGCTGGGCGCACTTGCAGTTTCCGCCATCACACACGGGTGATTACGAGGAGGGCGATGGGTCAGTCAACGGAAACAACAGGGAGGAAACAGCAGGTGCACGGCGGGCTCTTTCCTAACGTGCAATGCAGTGTATGTGTGAGTACGGGAATGGCCTGAACATAAGCAGCGGCTTTTATGGGAAATTTAGTTAACCATAATTATGGAAATAACATTCAAAAATGTTTTGTTTCACTTTGTGTGCAAAATAGTGAGGTTTTCTTCCTGACTTTCTGGGCTATGGAGGCAGAGCGGTCCTCTTCCCAAGAACTGTGGAACAAATGAAGTTCACAATCCAAAGTACAGGAAAGCTAGGTTATTCTGAAAATATCGGGGATTGGGGAGATACAGATATGCCCCTATGTAAATATATGTACATATGTAGGAGCATGGACATGCACCTTTTGGGGGGTGTTATGGTTTATGCCTAGCTGTCCCCCCAAAGCCTCATGCAATCATGGGCGGAGACTTCTAGAGTTTGAGACTTGAATGAGGATCCACTGGGGTTACATGTTTTACTACTGTTGAGATTATGGTCTGAGTAGTGCTGAGACTATGGGTGTGGCCTGAGGCTGATGGGCTAAGGCAGAAAGCCTGATGCAATTTAAAGACAGACAGAGAGACAGATGCGCGCTGTTGCTCTGCTGCCCTGATTGAGTGGCTGCCTCTGTCGCTATTGTTGCTGTTCTGCCGCCATGAACTGGATGCTCTTTGCCCTGTTCCACTCAGCCTCAGGCCAGCTGAATATGGACTGAAACTTCCAGGAACTGTGAGCGAAATAAACCTTTCCTTCCTTTTCATTTTGGCTGTTGGGTATTTGTCTCAGAAGAGGAACAAAGACAGAATTTGGCACCAGAGAAGTCGGGTCCTTGATGTGGCTATACCTGACAAGATGGATTATAAGCTTTTGGGAATGGCTTATGGGAAGAGATAAGAAAGAGATGTCACTTACAAGCAAAGCACTGGAAAAACCTCGGCTGTTCTGTTTGGGAGATTCTGCTCAGAGCTTAGACCAGAAGACTGACAGAAAGCCTGCCTGTAAAGACCAGGCTGAGGAGGTTTCTACTGGGAAAAAGGACAGCACTGGCCAATGGACTCCGGATGATTTGTGTTATGGATTGGCTGAAAGTCTATCGGAATTTTGCTCTTGCCCAGAGACTTTGACTGATTAATCTTTTAAGAGATATTTCGAAGCAGCAAACTATTGGGGCAGTGGCATGGTTGTTATTGGTGGCTTTTAGCCAGATTTATGTTGAAAATCAAGAGGAAAAAGCCAAGCAGGGTGATTTAAAATGTGAGTTTGGCCAGAAAGGAAACATCAGGAAAGCTGTGAACTGTAAAGGTAGAGCTAAAAGGATCTCCAGTGCTGGGAAGGAACCAGAGAATCAAAAGAATGTCCTGAGGGCCTCACAGAGGCGGCAGCTCTCCACCCTTTGCAGCCTCAGAATTGCAAAGGAGAGAGGTTTTGCCTTGAGAGGAAAACCACAGAGACCCCAGTACCAGAATGGCGGCAGCGACCAAACCAGGTTCCAAAATGGTGCTGGCATGGAGAATTTGTTCCTAGGAATTCAGATCAGAGTGTTCATCAATCCAGGCACTCCACCCTTACAACCAAGAAAGAAGGAAGCCCGGCTATTGCTCCAGCTGACAGCAACCCATGGCATCATCCACATAGGCCTATGCAGAATGCGGGAGTTTTGAGGTTAAGAAGACTTCCACCTCGATTTCAGAAGAAGGCCTGGGAGGCCAGGCAGTGTGCCCCTGAGAGAGCAGAATGTGAAGCAGAGAGGAGAAGCCTATTCAGTGGAAACCCCAGAAGTTTGCAAAAGCCAGGAACGTGGATTGTGCAAAGAGGGAGCAAAGCCAGCCTAAGAGAAACGTCATAGAAACTACCACCAAGAGTGCCTTAGGGACAGAGCTGCATGGAGACCACAACTCAGTGTAGACTGCTTTGGATGTTCCAGTTGGAACTATGGGATTTAATGTTTACCCTGCTGGATTGTGGACATGTGTTGGCCCCAGTGTTTACTCTATTGTTTGCAAGTTTTGGAATTGTAATGTTTGTCTGATGCCTTTGAATGTTAGATATGTTTAACTCTTCCGTTGTACAGGGGGTCACAGTTGAGAGTTTGCCTTGGATCTTGGAGGAGACTTGGGATTTTGACTTTTCAGCAATGCTGAAACTGTTGGGACTTTGGCAACCCTTCCAGATACACTAAAGTCTTTTGTACAAAGGGATATGTATGAGACCTTGGGGGTCTAGGGGCAGAATGTTATGGTTTATATCTAGTTGTTTCCCCCAAAGCCTCATGTAGACATGGGCGGGAACTTCTAGAGTTTGAGACTTGACTCATGAGTCACTGGGCTTATGTCTTTTACTGCTGATGGGATTATAGTCTGAGTACTTCTGGGATTATATGGTGTGGCCTGAGGCTGCATAGGCTGAGGTAGAGAGCCTGATGCAATTTAAAGAGAGACACACTCAAGCTGTTGTGGCTGTTCTGCTGCCCTGATTGGGTGGCTGCTTCTGTCACCATTTTGTTGCTGTTCCACTGCGATGAACTGGATGCTCTCTGCTCTATTCCACTCAGCCTTGGGCCAGTGGAATATGGACTGAAACCTCCAGTAACTGTGAGCTAATAAACCTTTCCTTCCTTCATTTTGAGTGTTGGATATTTGTCCCAGCAGTGAGTAAAAAGTAACTAAGACAGGGAGGAATCTTGGTTTCTGGGCAACAATGCTCAAAATCAAGTCAGGGAGACCCCGATGTAGGAATACAGGTCTTACAGCTCAAGTGTGACCTGATGGCATACAGAATCAGAAGGTGAGAAGGAGCTATGGCAGCTGAAGTGTTCGTGGTGTGAGGGAATCTGCCAAGCTCAGCATCACGAGGCTGCAGGGTGGAAGCGCTCCCCTCATAGACAGAGGGCATGGACAGTCGCCAAGAGTCCAGTGGGATGAAAGCCCTGTGGTCATGGCTAAGCACTGAGCTTTTGAGAAAACTGTTAGGGCTTTCTCAAGGGTCGACAAGGACTTAATCCATGAAGCACACTCCAGTGATGGGCTTCACAAGAGTAGGCTGTGGAGAAGAGGACATTCTGCTGACAGGACACTGGGTCTGGCTTTGCCCGTTTCTTACGTAATCAGTGCAGTGAAAGTGAGCTAAGCAGAGCCAGCGCAGGGTGATCAGGCATGAGGCTTCCATAAAGGGCCTGCTCGCTGATGCTACTTACAGTCATTCTGTGTTAAGTGAGACCTCATGTCCAAGATCACAGCTACTCAGGCACCAGATAAGAATGCGGCGGGTTACCGCATGGGCCTCGTGAGTGCACACGCTCTGTGTCAACCAAGAGCGACTGACAAAGCCGACAAGGCGTCCACACACCGAGGGCTCCCGGGTGACGCTCCTGTCTGCCACCTGTGCCGTGCACTGCTTCAGAGCCAAGCAGCACAACAGCAAGGCCGTGAGTGCAGCCGGCGACGAGTGCAGTGGGCTGTGTCACCTGAACTCTGCGCCATGTTTGGGCCAGGATTTTGGAGACGCGACCAGCCGACGGGAACATCCACCTGTTCATTTCTGTCTGTCAGATGGTGTGTCGCTGAATATTTTCCGTACCTTGCATGAGGCTCATAGACTAAGGGGAGCAAATCCTAGCAGTGGACAGCTGCTGTAGCTGGCTGCAGAGACCACGTGGTGGACCCTTCTGCTCAGTGCCGAGTGCATTATCCTGGCGCTGTTTGTGCATTCCTCTACCACTGCTGTGGTACGAAGCATCCTCACTGCCCGGTGAGCTTAATGGTCAGGACTTCGGCTGCCACGGAGACTGCTTCAGTGGCCGCTGTGCTGTGCCTACTGGTGGCTCACTGCAGCTCACTATCCCTGCTGCAGCAGGGACGCCCCGCAGCTCAGGGATACAGGACCCTTAGCGTCAGGGCCATCCACAGAGGCAGGCGTGCCTTCCTCGGCATCTGTGTCAGCTGCGCAGAAGCAGCTTCGCAGCTTGCGGAAGCACTATGGGTCCCAGAGCCCTCGGGCTATGAGAAGGGCGGACTCCCTGGGCACCGGGCCCAGAGCACAGTGCGGCTTATCTCTACGCGTATCACTCAGAGGAGGAGAAGGGCGTGGTATCGCGAAGAGAAAATCAGCCAATTAAACCCCTACCTGGGTCACCCCAGAAGTCAGAACCCCAGAAGGTCCAGGACCTTCACGGCCAAGATTTTCTCTCACCGATCACTTTCTAAGGAAAGGAAACTTTAAGAGGTCGTCATGCCATTTATCTCAAGGGAAAAAACCGTAAGCATTTAATAATAACAAGGAGCAGGGAATCTGCACACATCCCTCCCAGGAGTCTTGCACTCACCCCTTCTGCCCCGAGGAGCCCTAGCCAAGCTCCTGAGGGTGCTCCAGGGCTGCACCTGGCCTCTGCCTCAGAAGCTTCGCTTTCTCCGTTTTCGGCTAGGCAACTGGAGGCCAGCGGCCCCGCAATCTCGCACGCTTCCGCCTCGCAGGCTGGCTGCACGGTCCCCTTTGCCCATCCCACCCTCTGCCTGGGCTATGCGCAGGCCCTCAGGTCTCGCTCTCCGGAGACCCCTTGCTGTTAGATCCTCCCCAGGTGCAGGGCTCCCGCTCAGCAGCACCGAGGTGGGCTTCCCGACCCAGTCTAAGTTACCACACGGGGACGTCTCACCATTCAGGGCGGCCAATGGCGCGCAGCAGGCAACGAAAGGCCACGCCTTGCACACATGAGCGGGAAGCCGCCTCAAGCCCGCTGCCTGCGGAAGCCAGTCCTCCATTCTCCCAAAGGGCGCTCTCCGCTCTGTGCACGCCTAGGGTCTAGCTGGGTCCGCAGGTGAAGCCAACTCCCTGCGGGAGCTTCACTCTGGTTTCTTTTTCAAAGCTGCAACTCCAGTGTCATAAATTCCCAGGGTGCCCAGCCCTGTCTACACTCAGGATATGCGTTGGACCAGGTGAGCAGGTGAACAAACTCATTTGCGAAGCATTCTTGAGAAGTGGACACTGTTCTGAATAACTAATGCCAGCGAAGACTATGAGATTCTGAGTTTGAATGACTTGCGCTCGCGGTGCTAGGTGGAAACAGGGAGCTGATCTGTGGTCTCCGAATCTTCCTTACTACAAATGCAAAACAGGTCTCCAAGTCCCAGTCTCTCCAGGGCCTGATCTTTCCCTGAGAGCTCTCCTCATCTTGGTATAAGTCTTGGCTAGGGAACAATATCTATGATGTAGATAATTCGCTTTATTTCCAAAATGTGTGTAATCAAACCATATTTGCTGCTCATCTCTGAGAAGAAATATCGCTCTGAGCCTTGAAGAGGCTCTGATTATTCCAGTCTACCTGGACATGCTAACAAAGTACCACGAACTCTGTGGTGTTGACGCAAGAAACTCCTCAAGGGCCGGAGGCCACGCTCCAGACACTGCAGAGGCGGCGACTGACGGTGCCCTTCCCTGACTCATAGATTTTGGCTTCTCATCATCTCATCTGGTGGGAAAGGAAAGCGCACCTGCGCTTCTGCGCTGGCACCAATCTCGTTCCCAGGAGCTCTGCCCTCATGGTCATGTGTGCTACCAAAGGGCCAAGGCCCGGTGCTGTCACCTCGGGAGTGAGAGCTCAACATAGAAACTTTGGGGGTGACCCATAGCGACCACAGAGATGACTTAACAGGGGTTGAAGAGCTCTGTGAGGCGAGGGAACAGAAGTCGGGAGAATTCTCTGTGTCTTCAAACAGTCCGTGCTGAAGGTTCTCGGGCAAAAGGGGAGATGACCCGACAGAGGGACCTTTGTCTCAACAGCAGTTACTGGGGACGAGACGGGTGGCCTCGCCACTCTCCTCGACAGTTAACTACGTAAGGACCCGAGATACTTTATAGCATGAAGACCCTAGCAAGACTGACAGGCATACACGGGTAGGAAAGACAGAGAGACAATCGCAGAAAATGACTCTGGTTAATAGCGGTTTCACTTTGGGAGGGGGAGAGCCAGACACGGAGCCCGAGGCTGCCGGGGAGCCCAGACCTGGAGTCCTCGGCCTGTCCGATGTCAGCAGTGGCCTGGGAACACACAAAGTCTGTGTCCGACAGAGCTGGGAGCGAGGAAGGAAGGGGTGGGGAAGAGGAATGATTGCAGGATCACGCACACAGATGTGTTGGGAGTGAAGTTGTGGACAGCGGGTGATAGAACTTGGGAGAGAGTAGGGCTGTAAACCCCGTCGCTCGACATCAAACAGCTGGGCGGTGCAAGGCCCACTGCGTGGGGGTGGGGCAGGCCGTCCACGGGCGCCTGGCAGATGGGAGCTCCTGGATACCTGGCCTGCAAGACGAGGCAAAGATTCAGAAATGTCCTCTCTTGACATTTTGGTGAATGTTGTAACTTCTCTCATTGCTGAGATGAAAACCCTGATGCCCAGAGCTAGGAATTTCGGCTCACTGCATGTGGAGGATTCTGGCCATGTCTGGCCCCAAGGCAGGGAGGAGTGTCACCGCAGAGGAACCACTGTCCACTGCGGGCAGAGGCAGCAAAGCGACTGGGAGACCTCAACAGCCTCTTGCTGACTCTTTCTGCTCTCCCTAGGCCACTGGGACACGGCGATGCCACTCTCGTCAGTGCACTTAGGAGCAACCACAGCCTGAATCCCAGTGCCAAGCTTTCTGGATTCACTCGCCTCTGAAAAAGCCCACCTACGGCCACGGGAGGCTTTCGGGGGACATCCAGACACCAATCGTAGCAGTGGTGTCCAGGGAACTTACCTCTGCATGCCTGTGGAAGTGGTGGAAACAGTCATGCCCGGCATAGGAGAGAAAGGCCTTTTGCTTTACAACTCCGTGGCTCTTCCGTTTATGCCGTGGTTTTAGGACAGAAGTCTTGGTGCAGATCTATGAGTCCCATTTCACAGCTCACGAACACAAGAACAAAGGAAGACAGAGCATTTGCATGCTTTTATGTCTCCTTTGAAGTTCTAAAGCACCCTGCATTGTGAGCAATTTACTAGGCCTTTGTTTACAGCCTCAGACGGCCTGCAGAGTTGTGTAACCCAGGACATCTGGCTGCTTTTTGCACAGCAAAAGCTCATCAGAGGCTCTGCTATGTACATTCAGCATTGATCCGCCATATACATCTCCTGTGTTCTGGTTAATTGTCTGAAAATGTAAATCTAGAGTGTAGAAGAGGTGTATTTTTAGGATAAACAACAAACTATAGCATTCCACAGGGGAAACAGCTTACTTATCAAGCAAACATTTCTTTCATATAAAAGAGGATAAAAGGCCATCTGGATTATGTGTTAAAATAAATCTGTTCCTGCTTTTCAATATTAATAGTGATTCTAAAATGTACACTGTTGAGGCAAGGAATGTAATGCCCTAAAGATTGCTGGTTTCTTTCCCTGTCCCAGTCAGATATCCTCAGAAGCTCTTATTAGATCCTATTTAGCACTCCATACGTTCTGTAAGACGTGGCTCTGGCTCTGGGGACTCTGCACAGAGGAACGAGCTTTCCTGCTGGGTGCCCCCCACACACACACGTGGGATGCTTGTAGGAGGAAGAGAGCCGCAGTGTTAACTATGCACAGTCGTAGCTCCTGATTCCCTAGGAAGAGGCACGAGACTGCACAGAAGAGCGCCACCCTGGATGCTTCTGAGGTTCCAGGCTTCGTAACAAAGTGAACTGTATTTTACAGTCAGCAATAGGACCTTTCACTATTAGCCAACGGTTGTCTGAAGTTATCAAAGAACGTGTTCCACCCATCTCTGGCATTGCCAAGTAAGGTTCTGCAGGACTTGTGGTGTTCAACTCAGGGAGCCAGGTTTTCTTGCTTACATTCAGCTTTGCCACTCGCCATCCTGGGCCTGCCACGTATGCAGCTGGGAAGGAAACGTGCACCTCACTATCCGTGTCCAGATGCCTCCCACAGCCTCAGGCGGGCACAGGTGGGGCTCTGCAGAGGTGGCTGGGGCTGATTCCTGCAGCAGTGCGAGGCTCAAGGGAACTGGGATTGGAGGTGTGAGGGGCAAGGGGCAGGAAGATGCCCTTCAAGTCCTGCGCTTCTTGTGCTGCCAAACCATCATGAGACTCTTTTCCTCTTTCTTAGTTACTTCACATTATGAGACAAAATACCTGACCCCAGAAATTAAGGAAGGTTTATTTATCTCCCCATTGGCTGGCTCCAAGGCAAGGTGGCACGGCAGAGGGCAGCACCTCATGGCAGCAGCGGAAAACACCAAAGCAAGAAGAGCAGGAGGAGAGGAGTAGCAGCAGAGAGCCTCAGTCCTCCTGGCCACTGTAGACGACGGGCCGAGCACCACAGTGCGGGTACATCGCCCACACCCCAGTCCCAGCGCTTGACCTTGTGTCAGTCATAAGCTCTGAGACCCCAGTACTGAGGGGACATCTAGCCACCACCCACAGCATCCTCGGGGATACATCCCTGCCACAGCCACCCTGCCTTGGAGTCAGCCAGTGTCTTAGTTACTTTTTCTCTTGTTGCTGGGACAAATACCAGACATCCAAAATGAAGGAAGGAAAGGTTTATTTAGCTCACAGTTACTGTAAGTTTCAGTCCATATTTGGTTGGCTCCAAGGCTGAGTGGAACATGGCAGAGAGCAGCAGTTCATGGTGGCAGTACAGCAACAATATGGCGACAGAGGCAACAGAACAACCAGGGCAGCAGAGCAACAGCTTAAGTCTGTCTCCCTGTCGCTCTTTATATTCCAATCAGGCTCTCTGCCTTAGGATATCCACCCTAGACCACACCTATAATTCCCAGCAGTACTCAGACCGATAATGTGATCAGTACTAAAACACATAATCCCAGTGACTCATGAGTCACGTCTCAATCTATAGAAGTCCCCGCCCCATGATTGCCTGAAGCTTTGGGGGGACAACTGGACATAAACCATAATGGCCAGCTATTAGGTGAAGGGTTGGATTACTGTCCTCCTCTAAGTGGGAAAATGTTTAGTGGCTCCCCTTCACAGAGGGAGCCATGAAGCGTTCCCCCCTTGGGGCAATGGGAGTATATTCTCAGCGTGGGGAGAAGTGACTGAGACATGTAGGTGGCTTCTTCCTTGTAATTCTGAGAGGAAAGTAGCACTGCACAATCAGTGCTGCCCTAAAGCGCATGCAAAGCACCTCGCTCACCTCCAACACCACGTTAAGCCCCTGTCAAGGCCAGGCAGTGCTTCCCGTACACCTGAGGTAACCAGGGATGTTCAGGCCTGGGCAGGGGCCGTGATCACACGATGTGCTGCATAGGTGCTTAGAGTTCTGCTGTAGCTGGTTGCATGGCTACAGGTGTTCTCACTTACTAATGAATCACCGAAGAGGAGCATGCAGTTCGGCACGTATCAAAGGACAGAACAAAGCAATGATTTTAGATGACTGGTAAAAGTTTCATGAACAGTGTGGTGCTGGTGGTCACACACACGTTACAGTGGGTTGGCTTGTGAGCACCTGCGCCGCGTAGGCCAGCGAAGCTGCGTTACGAATCACGCTACTTTTACAGTGCGAATGAAAAGGCTCTGGGAACCTCCCACTGTGAAGAGCCGCCTAGGTCTAAGTCTCAAAGTTTATTTTCACTGGAATCATTTTAGTTGATGAAAAAGGTAAACTACACAGTGCCTTGTGCTGTTTATAGGAATAGTTTGGAAAGAAACTTTAGAATGTGTCAGCTGGGTACCAGTTTGTGTGCTTACCTGAGATCAGAGCTACTGCGCATGCGCCTTACCCCTCGGCACTAAACATTTTCCCACTTAGAGGAGGACAGTAATCCAACCCTGAGTTTCCAACTCACCAACACCTTCCCTGGCCACCCTTTTATCGAAGCGAAACAGGAGCCCAAGGTTATTGCTCATGTAAGCACAGAAGATGCTGGTTAGCGTAAGAAAAGCTGCGATTTACACCGTTCCTTTGGATTCCGTGAGCAGCCCCGCGTGGTCACACTGAAGGGCATGCTTTCCATCGATGGCGCCACTTGAACTTCCACACACGTACTTGAATTCATTCACTGGGTATTTTTCCTGCTTACCAAAAAGCCAGCTTACCTGATATTTGTTCTGTAATCACCAGGTTTCAGACGTTGTCTGCCTTGCTTGCGTCTCTCCTTGATGGAACAGCATATGTTTCTCCCACGGTGAAGGGAGGACAGGCTGATCTAGCTCACAGCTTGTGGAGGTCTCAGGCCTTACATAGCCAGCTCCAGCGTAGGTAGCATGTGGCCAAGGACAACAAGAGCTGTGTCAGTGTACCATTGATAGCAGCAAGGCAGCACTTCATACGTGCTCTGACATGGCCTTAGCTTTCTCATTTGCTGCTGATTTGCACAGCTGTAGCTCCTCTGTGGTGTGACAATGGCTTCCCTCTACTTCACTTTGCAGACAGTGGCCCATGGAAGAGTGCTGCAACTCTACTGAGTTTCTTTCTATGAATATTGCACAGGATTCAGGGTTTCAGAATTAATTTAAATCTGTTTAATTTTTTAAAAATGTATTTGGTATAAGGTCTCACTACACAGCTCCCTCATAGCGATCCTCCTGTCTCAGCCTCCCAAGCCCTGGGATTCCAGGCATGTACCACCATGCCTGGACTTAGGTGCTGGCTCAGCACGCCTGGGGGCAGGGCTACCATGGCATGTAGGATGTAGCCCCATCCCTGGGCTTGCCTAAGCAGGCACTTAGTCCGCTGAGCTATGTTGCTGGCCCTAAAACTTTCTACTTGAAGCAGTTAACCCATACTTATGGATGGAAATATAATTTTGCCTAAATGCAAAAGCTAAAAAACCAACACCAGAAAGGCAGTTTGCATTATTAAGGTTAATGTTTGCATTAATATCAATAAATTTGTGGTGAAAAGAAGTGAAACTAATGTAATTAATTTTTAAAAATGGTTTGAAACGAGTTATTCAATGAACCTAACTGCCTTGGGTACCACTGGGTTTACTCTGAAGCCAACGTTATTTCATCCTAAGGTCATAAGCTTACCTCACATTTTAATGAAACCACAGGCTCTGATCCTTCCAAGGAGGCTGATGGGTCTGTGTGTGTGTGTGTGTGTGTGTGTGTGACCAAACACTGCAGGGCTGATCCAACCATCTGTGCCCTGTAACTACACTGACTCACCTGACAGGGACATTAGCAGAGCAAAACAAAAGCAAACATAATCTGCTAGTTTTCTTGTCTATAAAATACAAATTTTAAACTTTGGTTTATTTCTCTGTATCTGCAACAATGTCAACAGCGTGGTGGTTCTGGGAGGCAGAGGTCACACAAGGTGGCCGAGTGCCACGGTGCCCACGACTACATGGGCATCACACAAGGCTGGGTAGGCCGAGGCCCTTGCTAGTCCATCAGAGAGGACAGCAGCCTGGTGAGGATGGCCGGGACGGTCACGCAGGTGACGGGGTACTACCACGTGTCCTGGTCTTCAGCGACAGTGTCCTACTCCTTACAGATGTCTACACATAGAAATGAGAAACATGCAAGCTGTGGACTTAGCACTAGAGCCAAATGAGAGCAAAACCGCAAGCGACAGCCCCCAGCAGTATCTGCAGAAGTGAAGGCATCCTCAGAATTCGAGTCCATCTGGAAACTCTCCCAGGACGGTGGCAATAGGCAGTAGGCACCCACAGAACTCTGTAGGCCTTCCTGTTTGTGCTGCATGGCCTGGGGGATTGTCGGTCACTTGTTTTCCCTGGGAAGAGAAATAAAGCCCTGGCTTTTAGTGTTTGTACTGCTGCTGGCTGGAACCTTCAACTAATGAATTTTTAAAAAATGAAAGTAAAAGAGCCTATCACTGACAGCAAGGAAGAAAACGGAGAGCTCTACTGGAGGGAAGCTAGACAACTAGCACTACACCCGGTTACTTCATTCTCTTGTTGACATAATGCAAGATGTCTATAGTGCACTTGCTGGGGCGTGCTCTATTCAGTCTATTATCTGATGAGTCCCTGAATCTCTCTGATCAATTTTGACCCTGAAAAGCTTCATCAACGGCTTGCTGCTTGTTTCCTTTTTTTCCTTTGGCCTGTGATCTCGCCATGTCGTCCAAGCCTAATGTTGCTATAGAGCCTAAGTTGGACGTGAGCTCATGAAAGTCCTCCTGCCTCAGCCTCCCAAGAACTGGAGTTACAGGCAGGAACCACCACGTACAGCTCTGATTTTCACTCTGTTTTCAACTCTTTAGAATGCAACCGGGACTTTGTACTTAAAGATCTATCAGACAGGTCGAGATGAAGTTCCGCAACTCCTATATACAAAACTGAACACGTGAATGGATTATTCTAAACCTCAGCTTAGTCACTGCAACGATGGCAACAAGTGTGTGCATTGCTAAGGTCGAACTGTGTGTGTGCGTGAATGCAGCACGGGGGCAGCGGCGCCAGCAGAGTGGAGCCCCACATGCTGGGTGTGGAGGCAGGCAGGGCCTGCGGCGGCTAGGGTCAGTGAGTAGACTTCGCTAAATTAAATGGCAGGGCTTGGCATGTGGACGTACTTTGTGCGTAGAGTTTAATGGACTTATACACGCTAGGTGCTCCTTAATCTAAAAGCGATAATACCTGAAGCAAGAGCATAAGAACCATTAAATAGCACATCTTGATTCAAAAGAGAATTCTAAATTTATAGTGAAATATGTAACTGACATTTTTAGTTGTTATGCCTCCTGGGTGAGGCTTATTTTAACTGCTTCTCTGAGGTGTTTCTGAGAACAATGTGCCATGTTGTCTGTGCGTGACTACAGAGCCACAAAGTGCCTCACATATCTTTTAAAGCTGTGCATGATTTGAGGTCCCGGGGCCCTAGAGCAAGCCCTGCCACCCACTGGCAGTACGGTGCTCCTCTTCTCTCCTCCTCTGGTCATAGGGGTGCACTCACCCATGCCACTTCCTGCTTGCCAACTGACTGCTCTTGCTCTTAAGAAACACTGACAGATTATTCCTGCATGTAGATTAAGAACAGGAAAATATGCAGGAGCTCAAAGTCTGGAGCGGCCGCTGTGCAGGGAGCGCATTCCCACTTGCCTCGAGGGTTTCTCCCTCGGCAGGCGCCAGTCAAAGAGTGTCGCAAAAGCATGGCAGCCACGCTGGAACCCAAGCATAGGTCTCTCCACAGGAACCAGGAAACGGCCCTGTGAGCAAAGCGGGAACAGTCAGCCTGACAGATCCAGCTGCTCCAGCATGAAGGAGAATTACTGGAGATTTTGGGTCCCTTTGGGTACATGATAATGTCATCGTAATAACTGAAAGCTAGCAATTCTAAAGACAAAAGGGTCCTATCTGAATTTGAGAGAATTTTTTTCTCTAAAATCTGTGATTTGAATGAAGATTTCTTTATATGCTATGCCTGGGAAAATCTATAATTGTGGTTTATTAGGGTGAATTATGTCAGAAGTAAATTATACTATTAATAAAAATATTATTATTTCAATTTTGAATCTCCATAATCTTGCAAGTATTTTGATGTGTGTATACTTACTTAGCTTTGTTTTCTGATTTTAGAACAGTCAGGGATGAGGGATCTGAAGTTTGGTAGGAGAGTACCTACCCAGGGTGCTCACAAGTACAGGTGGAAATTTAAGGAACACACAGATATGAACTTAGAATTAAAATACATCTAGTGGAACAGAGAAAGAGAGAAAGTGAAGGAAAATGAAGAAGAGGAGGGAAGATAAGGGGGAGGGAGCAGCGAGGAGAGGGTGATTGAAACATTTGCTCTTGAAGTCACAAGAATGTAACTGGTGTAAGAGGAAGTGTAGTAATGGACATGCGCGCTGGGCAGCTCCTTCCAGGTGTATCAGAACCTTAATGATTCCGAATAATTCTGGACCCTCTCCTTTGAGTCACTGCCTTTGAACATTTCGTCATTCTAGGAAAGCATGGCTGCTACAACTCTTTGCTGCTTACATGGTCAGAGCTGTGGTAAATACCAGGTAGAGCAAAGAGAAAACAGTGTGAACCCCTTACCCCAGTGGCAGCAGTCGGGAAGCCACTACTCCAGGTCACGAGAGGGAGAGGTGCTAACATCCACACAGAACTGATTACATTGGCTCACCAGCCTCTCAAAGCCATCAATATGTGGAACAGGGAAAGCCAGGAGAAGTCATAGGTCATGAGCAGCAGATCTCTACCATGGCTAAGCGGGATGTCCTCACTGCTTAGAGATGAGATTTAAATAGAACAGTGGTTCTCAGCCTTTCTAATGCCTTGACTTTGCAATACAGTTCCTCATGTTGCGGTGACCCCAAACCAAAAAATAATTTTGGTGGCTACTTCAAAACTGTAATTCCAAATAAATAACATTTTCCGATGGCTTTAAGTGACTGCTGTGTTTTGGTTGTTCGACCCCCATCAGGGTCTCGACCCACAGGTTGAGAACCGCTGAGATAGAACATGTGACAGTCAGAATGCTGGAGCATTCTAGCTGTCGTTAATTGCCTACCAGGAATTAATAGGATCAAGGGAGAAAATGCATTTGCAATGTGTGTTGTCAGCAGATTAAATTATAGTGTCGGTAAATGTACTGAGAAAGCTAAGTGTGATGATCACTTGAACTTCTGCATTATTCTAATAAGGTCTGTAATGTGGAGTCCTTTATAAGAATGTCAAACATCGTGAGTCAACAGAAATGGCACTCTGAGTCCTCATTAAGTACAAATTTGTTACCTTTTAAAATGTTCAATGAGGGCCAGCCAGATAGCTCAGCGGCCTAAAGCGCCTGCTAAGGCAGAGCACGGTGGCCAGGGTGTGATCTCCGGCATGCCGTGCTGGTGCTGAGGTGGTGACCAGCTGGGTGTACTGGCACACACCTGGAATCCCAGCTTTGGGGAAGCTGAACACAGGTGGATCACTACAAGTCCAATCTATGCAGTGAGACCCTGTGGACCCTGCCCTAAATACAACAGAACAAAACAAAGCACCATTCTACTCTAGCTGACATTTAGCTCAGCTCTGACCACTTGAGTAGTAAGGTGTCACGGCAGCCATGTTTTCCTAGAAGGAGATAAACACTCAAAGGAGATGACTCAGAGGGACCCAGAGTCTCCAAAGGTCTTCTCTCCTTAGTGCTGGAGCAGCTGGATCTGTCAGGCTGACTGTTCCCGCTTTGCTCACAGGGCCGTTTCCTGGTTCCTGTGGAGAGACCTATGCTTGGGTTCCAGCGTGGCTGCCATGCTTTTGCGACACTCTTTGACTGGTGCCTGCGGAGGGAGAAACCCTCGAGGCAAGTGGGAATGCGCTCCCTGGACAGCGGCTGCCCACACATCGACCTCCTGCGTATTTTCCTGTTTTTAATGTATTTTTCAGAGTACTCGGATAGTTATTCTTCACAGGTTGCAATCCCTTGGAAAAATAGGCTATTGTGATGCTTGTACAGCAGAACTCATTAGCATCTATACTGTTTATTTGCTGGAAATACAAGATCATAAAGATGCTTAGAAATTAAAAAAAAAAAAAAAAAACCAGAGCTTCCTTCCAAATCTTATGCTGCTTTTTCACAACTAATATTTTGAGACCTCTTATTCCTAGGCTTTGTGTTACTTACGGCTTTTTTCAACAATTCTGACTTTTGTGTTGGTCTTCATTGTGGCCAGCTCCTTCTTAGGCTAAATCTGAAAATCTGCCTCTCAATAAATTGCCATAGCTCACTGCTGTTTCTGAAGAACTTCATCACTTTTCTACTTTCCATTGTCCTGATTGCTTATCAGTATTTCTCTCCAGCACTTATCTCATGCTAAGCTTTCTCGTTCACGAGAAATTGGCTAATTGCAGCCCCCGTTTATTCGAGTGCCAGCTCCGAGTCAGCATGTGCAGGTAGTGGCTCCTCCCTCCAGGCCTCAAGGTCACTCACAGACCTCAGGCGGGACACCGAGCCTTCCTCGAGCAAGGGAGGCTCAGCTGACAGCGATCACGAGTTTGGAGCCATCAGAAATGGTTAATCAAATGAATCCATGGTCTTCATGCATTGAGGAGCATGTGAGATTCAGTAAGACTGAAGTCCCCAGGCCCGGGAAGGTGGAACGGCTTCAGCAGGATGGCTTAGTCATTAATTCTCGAAGCACACAGGCAGGGCCCCTTGCTCCTTTGCGTTCTCCGTACCCTACCGACAGGGTTCCCCATTCCTTCAGACTTTCCAGCCACCTTCTTGTCCCCACAGCCTTGAGTGTGGACAAAATCAATGGCCAATTTTCTGGGGTCCTAGTGATTTTGTTCCTGTCAGCCAATTTCACCCCAGGGGAGCGGCCCACCCCTCTCCTCACTCAGTGCCCTGCAGTTGTGCTATGTGGGGTTCAGGCTCGTGCCCATCACCTCTGAATACCAGTTTTTTCTTTGGCTTTAACCCTTTAATCTTCACATACATTCCTACACGGGTTTCCTTCCTGTATTTTAACTCCATGTATTTTCCCATGCCCACAGGAGTTCACACGACCGTACCTCCATGCTACACACCCGTAAAGCTTAGACACACACGCCAGGTGTGGGCTGGCTTGGATGTCCTCGGGCACACAGGTTCTCACCTTGCCTGGCATGACTTCCCTGCCATACCTCTCACCAGCACAGACCAACAGCCACAGCTCCCACGTTCTGTCTCCACTGGGGCTTTTCTTGTCTTGTGGCTCTCCACCAACTTCCTCCTGACTTGTCCCAGGCACCCCAGGCTCAGTGCGACCACTACGTGGTGCACGATTCCCGCTGCCAATAATAATGCTGTCCTTGTGTGGTGACTGCAGAGGTGTGGAGCTGCATCTCTGACTCCCTCCAAAAGCAGCCCAGCACCAGTTTCTACAGCGTCTATCCGCACATATTTCTAGGGCCACTTCTGTGCATTCCAAAGCTGTTGCCCTTTGCATGCAGATCATGGATTCTTTCCATGCTGTTCTAGTCATTTTCCAGGCTGCAGCCAGAGCATCAGTTTGAAGTCAAACTCGAGTGGTACCAATCCCTTGCACACACTGCATCAGGGGCATCTCATCCTGGAGCACATGCGCTGGGTGGCCCACAGCAGCCTCATCTGTGGGGGCCCAACGTTCCCAAGAGCTTTTCCGTAGTGTGTGGCTGTTCTCTGCTGTACTAGCGCAATGGACATATGCTCAGGAGGGACTTAGTGACATCAGTGAAGCGCTTTTAGGGCTCCCAGAAATTACTTCCTTAACACAGCATCTCTAACTTTGATTAATCTTCATTTACGCAAAGAATGTCATTGAGATTCATGAGCTATAACCACCAGGATTTAGCAAATCCCATTCGCTGAAGGAGAAACTAGAAGGCAGTGGTGTAAGATAAACTCAAAATGCAGACTCACAGTCTGCGTTTTGAGTAGCTTTGATGATTGAGTAAGAGTTGAGTTTGATTTATTGCAAGCCAGCGCCGTGCCATTAATCAGTGAGGCTTGAAGCGTGATGGGGATACGCTTAATGGCATGCCGACGTTTTCTGCAGTTTACCAAGGAACTCACACCGAAAATGAAGGGGCCTCTGTAGGACGTCTCCAGAGCGTACCTGACGAGGCGCAGCTGGAAACTGCGTCTGGTGGGAGGTGGAGGCCGGGGACTTAGTGCGGATGGAGGAGCCTGGCGGGAGAGAGGAGGGGAACGCGCACAGGGACTGAAGGCAGAGCATGCAGAGTAAGGCAGCGCGCAGCAGGCAGCAGAGCTGCGCGCGGACTCCACAGCCATGAGGCAGGAAAGCATGGACTGGTCAGGCGTGGAAGGCGGCACGTGGGGCGGGGCAGAGGGTGAAGCAGGAGGCAGAGGATGGAGCCGAGGCGAGGGAGGAGAAAGCGGGCGTCGTGGCGGCGAAGCAGGAAGTGGGGCGTTGGTAGTGAGTGAAGAAGAGATGGACAAATCAGGCATGAGGGAAGAGAAAGGGAGGGCAAAGGAGGAGGCACCGGCTGGCCAGAAGTCAAGGAAGAGGAAGAAGGTCCGCTTGGAGATGAAGCAGGAGTTGTGCATTGATCGGAACGCAAAGCGGGAGGAAATGATGGCCGGCGTGCGTGTGAAAGAAGAGAAGAAGAGGAGCTTTTCCTGAAGAAACAAGTAATGCAAAGTATGAGGGGGAAAGAAGAGCTTCAGGTAAACCCCCTGTGCACTGCAAGCGAAAACCGGCAACGTCAAGGTGTGAGGCTTGTGGTTCAGAAGCAGCAAAGCACAAACGCCCACGTTGTATGCGATATTCCCACTGCTTGCCCTGTGCACAGAAGCGCCAAGCAGAACTGACGCGTAATGGAGTTCGAGATAAAACCGCTGGGGTTTTAATTCAACAGTGTACTGAGACGAATCTCCTATGTGATTGCTGATGTTTGGAAGACACGCAAGAGCAGCTGCCCATATTTCCAGAAATGCTCTTTGGAAAAAGGCAATAAGCAATAAGCACATGTACTTTATGAAAAATAATGCCCCAAGGCATGATTAGTGACCCTAAGACTTCTGCCCCGTGGACTTAGCAAGAGGAAAGAAAATTCAGCAGTTTTTTTTTTTTTTTTTTTTTTTTCTGTCTTTTTGAGACAGGGTCTCACTATGCAGTTGTGGCTGGCCTTGAGCTCACTTTTGTAGCCCAGGCTGGTCTCGAACTCACACTGATCCTCCTGCCTCAGCCTCCTGGGTGCTGGGATTACAGGCGTGAGCCACCACGCCCGGCTCTCAGCAGTTTTCTTTTTAATTCAGCAGTTTTTGATAAGAGAAAATAACAGTTTTGTTGGCACGTGAAGCTGCAGTTTCCTCAAGGTTAAGCTGAAGCTGAGTATGCAGGAAAGGGAGTACCAGATGATTAAATGATTAATGAGATTCTAAAACCATGTGTATATACACATATGGATATATATTTGTGCTTTCCAAGCAAGCACTTATTCCACAGAGCTATGTCCCTGGCCCTAAAACCTTATTATTCCTGAGAAGTCTGATCCTATAAGTCATCAAAGGTTGAAAGTCTACATTCGCTCTCAGACCACCGTCCAGATTTTAATGAAAGCTGGGAATGTGCAGCAAGCTTTAGTAAGACAAGCCGGGCGTGGTGGCGCACGCCTGTAACCCCAGCACTTGGGAGGCTGAGGCAGGAGGATCACTGTGAATTCGAGACCAGCCTGGGCTACAAAATTGAGCTCAAGGCCAGCCTGAGCTGCACAGCAAGACTCTGCCTCAAAAAGATAAAAAAAAACAAAAAACAAAAACAAAAAAACAGTATGAATTGGGTCCTCAAAAAAGTCTCTTTGATGATCTGAGGAGCAAAATGGTCATCGAGTAGCCAGCATCCCAGGCGGTGCGGAAAGACTCCAGCGGTGACATGACAGAATTCTTCTTCACCCGGGGAAAGTGAGTCTATCAAGGACACTGGCAGTGAAAGCAAGGGGAAATTTCCCAGACAGTTGCCCAGGATTATGCATTGATGGACTATTGCATGGGCAGTGGGCAGTGGGCAGTGAGCAGTGGACAGTAGGCAGTGGGGAGATTTTTGTCTTTAAAGTAACTAATACAAACTTTTTTGTGTACAAAAACATTTTCTAGACTCCTAAATTAGTTGGCCTGAGAAGTCCCCTTTTCTGTAGTGTGTAATACTTTTTACACTTAGTCCTTAGCATGGTTAATTCTGTAGGCTGAAAGTGTTGTGTTGGTTTGGATCAAAACCAAGCCACCCTGAAGACAGACTCCTCTAACGGAGCCTCCCCAAAGAGCACCACCACACCGTACACCACCTAGCCAAGGAGAAGTGATCCCCACCAGCTGCCCATTCCTACTGTGGGGATTTATTGGTAGTTTAGCCCCTTAAGGCAGTCATTGTACTTGAGAAACTGCCAGTGCAAAGTCCTCTGCAAAGGCAAATCCAGTACTTCACTACTTCTTATTCTGAGACCAGAAAATCAGCAGCTCCGCATGGGCTGAACCTCACTGTTAAGGAATCCGCCACTTCTTGCTCACGCGATGCAGTGTCCTAGGCATTCTGTGCCTCTCTCCTCTCCTTCCCCTCCAGTCTCACGTCCACACAAGCAGGGAACTGGGGCGGCCAGGCTGCTTCCCTGTAGTGGATAGTGCAGCATAGATTTCAAAGTATCAAAATACATTAAACACGTAACTATAATGTCAATCATTTCCTTTATGCATTTTAAGTTGACATATGTTGTATCTGTTTTAATCTAGCAATGACTAAAGAAAGAAACATTTGAAACTCACAAGAGTATTATTGAAATGCATGTGTGTATGTTTTTGAGCGTATACGTGACTTAATTTATACCTTATAGCAGCTCACTATTTACTAATTTTATTGAAATTTCTACAGTTGTGAAATAGCAATATGATTATAAAAGATTTAAAAACTACTATATCTGTAAAAATGAGTGTAATGCTAATATCAATTAATTTTGTATATCAGCAGGCAAAGCTGGCACATTTTAAGGAGAAATATATATGTGGTTGTCTAAAATTTCTTTGAAGTAAGAAAATGTAAATATCTTGGTAGCACTAAGAATGGAATTAATCTTATACTGTGAAGTAACAAGAGGGCTTGTTATAAATTAAACATTTCATTTATTCCTTTTTATCCTTATTAATGGTTCTCATGGCCACACTATGAAAAGCTGCACAATATACTAACGCGACAAAGGGGAGTCGGCTTCTCCTGCTTCCAAGTCACTGGCGAGGCCTGAACGCACAGCTGCAGACCGTGCACAAGCATGGTATTATGTGTTGTAAGATTCCACTCGAGGGAGTACACAGCACCAAATAACACCCTCAATCCATGCTCTCAGCAAGATTTTCTATAGACTACATGGATAGCACAACTTCCACATGTGTTTATGGACATTTTTTTAAAATTAATTTTATTTCGAAGAGTAAAAACAAAAGCAAGAACAAGAATCAGAAATGAAGAAACAGGGTACCATGCAGCAATACATATGCTACAGACTTTCAAGACAAGAATAACTGATGAACAGCGGCTAGTAATTTCTTTTTTATCGTCATGGGCAATTCTACATGAATGTTGATGCCTCTTTAATTAACAAAATGCTCTCGGCATAGCCTCTGCCTTTTGCAGTAGCTTCTGAGAAAAGACAATATAAAGTTGAGTGATTGACACGGTGATGTCTATAATGTGGATAATTCATTAAGTAATAACATGGACTCCTGATAAGAATCAATGGAAGCCAAGCGCTCGTGACTCCTGAGCCACATCAAGGCACCCGCACCCCGACGCCCGCACCCCGAGGGAGCGCGTGCAAGCAGGGGATGCTCCGGGCTGTCTGCGTAGACCGGCGGGGAGAGAAGCGAGACCTGAACTGGCTGGGCAGAGCACGGGCACTGCCCGCCTCTGTGTGACTGCCTTCTGAGATCGCTGCCCGCAGTGGCCGGCTGCACAGAGATCACACGGTCAGTCTTGGAGGCAGGGAGCTGAGGCCTGAGACGCACCAAAACTCAGTCTAGCAGGGAGACACAAGCTGCGAGCCACCATTCAGAGTCGGCCGAGCCTGGCAGCAGGATGCGCGTCAGCCCAGGCAGGCATGGAGGTCACCCAAGGCAGGCACGGGAGGCCACCGGGGAGCTCCTTGTCACCGCTCATGGCCTGCGTCCTGGGACAGGCGAAGCCAAGGAAGCAGCGCGGTGTTTGGGAGTGGGGTCACTGATTTTCAGGAGTCATCCTCCAGGGCAAGAGCAAGCAGCAATCCTCCCAGCCCTCGCCCGCAGGACTGAAAGGACAGACTGAAGAGAACTGCGCAAAACATGCTGTTTAGGCGAGAAAGGTCTCTTCAGAGAGGCCTTTAAAAATCCAGCAGGTGAGGGCCGGGGAGAGAGCTTGGCGATCTAACCGCCTACCTGGCAAGCATGAGGACCCGAGTTCAATGCCCCGGTACCAGAAGCCCTGCTGGCCTTGGCAACCCCAGTGCACCTTGCTGGCCCCAAGACTGGGCGTGGTGACACACAACTGTAGTATTAGTGCTGGGGAGGGAGGCTGAGACAGGAGGATCACTATAGGTCTGAACTGCATAGTGAGACCCTGTATTCCCCACCCCTCCTCCTTCCCAAAAATGTACAGAAGCCAGCAAGGTGATAACCCCAGCGTCAGGGTCTCAAAGCGCTGTCCACGGAGCGGTAGTGACCATAGCCTGCGGGTGATCTAGGCCGGTCGTCAACAGCAGGGATACCCTTGTTTTCAGTATGAAGTCAAATTCCCACAGCATTTTCAGGCAGTGCTGGTTTTGGAGAAGCATTGTCCCTGGGCCACGGTCACAAGCTGGGTGTTTCCTGCCTCTGCTCCTCTGTCAGGACCCCTCTCACACGCATTGCGTGCCTACAGACCGGGAGCTGACAGACACTCTCCTTTGTCCAGCTTGCTTTCTGTGTGTGTGTGTGGGCGTGTCTGGATTGTGGGGACACACACACACACACACACACACACACACACACATACATGAAATAAGTGCTTGTGAAATTCACAAAGCATAGACATGGAGTTAAAGATAATAGCATGCAAAACAGCAACGTGATATCCACTTCAAAGCTTTTGCCAATTGCCTTAGAGTGGTTTTAAATTCAGGAATAACTTATTTGACCTTAATTCTTGGATAATATCCACTTTAATGCCAGCATGGATGCCTACGTGTCTAGCTTCTAAAATGAAGAAATGTCCAATTTTGTGTCTGCCTTACTAGTTTTTAAACTCAAAGATAGTTTGTCACAAGTAATATAACCATTTGGTTGCTGTAGTTTCTTTTTAATTAAATTAGTATCAGGGGGAAAAGTAGACTCAAATACTTAGTTTTCTGCTTTAAAAACAACTCTTAGTTTTATTTTTTTGGCACAAACGTACGAGGGCACAGGGCGTCAAAAACAGTTCCGCCAGTGTGACGAAGTATATTTTTTAAGACTTGGCGACTCACTATGCTTTGGCTTGGCGGCCGACATTTAGGGTGAGGGCATTGGGTCTTCTCTTCCCTGGCATCACACGCACCACTATGCAGTCCTAATCATCTCGTCGGTGTCACTCTGTCCACAGAACTTTCTCTCCTTCCCTAACAGCATGATCCCGAGCTGCACAGTGACAGAGGTGTAATGGCCTCCCAGTGCCCGTGATGCAGCTTATTTATAAGTGGCGATTATATAATATAGGCTGTCCTTAAACAGGAAACAAGGTTGTAGTAGGCACTAAAAGTCTCATTTTCCAAATCTCATAATAAATTTTCTATGAAAAATGATTTCACATACTTTTTAGCTTAAGAGACATAAGCTATACCAAGATAGTTGTTTCAATCTCTAAATGGACATGCATGCATTATATTTGAATTCAATTCACTGTAACATTTGCTATCAAATTTTGTCTAGCAAAACTGAGCTATAGGCTTTACATGAAATTTAATACAGGCAAATACAGTATGTTTTCAATGAAGTACCAGTGGGATTTTGATATGTTTGTTTTTCATTGTTCTAGTAATTTCTCTTTGTCCCCAACATACCGAGGCATTACCGATAAAACTGTATATCCTTGGAGCGCCTTGCCTCATGGTCTGATGTCTGCTGAGTGCCTAAACTTCTTATAATCACAGTAACAGAAGCACTGCCATTCATCTCTTTGACTTCGGCCTCACCCATGAAGATCTTCCTTGGTCCACTTGGACACACGGACAGCAGTGAAGATGTTCTGCATTAGCAGCACGAAACTGCATCCATTTGAAGAAAGGCCCCGTGTGGGCTTTTGCATCTCGCAAGTAATGAAATGCTGTGATTCTGTGAGATCCTGCAGTCTTAACTGTTAAACTGATTTGGTCAAATGTATAAATGGCCCGTTCAGATAAAGCAAGTGTGGTGGACTGCACTCATGGTCAGCTTGTAACACCAGGCTGCACTGCATCCGTGGGGTTCTGGGTGTGGGAGGCCCACCTGAGGGTTGTTACCGACAGCAGACAAGCAGAATGGGAGGGGAAGATGTTGCCTTGCTGGTTCTCTTGGAGAAGCTTGTCGTGCTGGCTTTCCTGAGATGAGCTTTTTGGAGGAGCTCTAGACCTTGATGTCACTGAGGAATGCTGTGGGCTTTTAACAGGGGAGCGCTGGCCCTTACTTTGAACATAACTTCCTGGCTCCTGGGCAGATCCCTCAGCCTGCTGTGGGTCTATGGCTCCTCATCCCACTGGGAAGGACTTCCTGGATTTCACCGCTGACCTTCAGGTCTTCCCAGTGCAGAGACCAGCGTGAGCCAATGTCATGGACTCTAGGCCTCCAGCCAGACTTGCGGAGGACATTGCTGTGGGTCTAGGTCTTCAGATGGACTCACAAGGGACACTGCTGTGGGACCCAGACTCCCGGGCATGTTCTTTCTGCCTGTACTGAGTAGACACATTTCCTGAATTCTTCTATGTAACTCCTTGGTGAATGCTATGAAATAGTCCATAAATGAGTCCTGTAATAAATCTTTTCCCTTATAAACCTTTGCATAACATAAGGAGTTTGAATTCATTAAAATGATTGAGGATATGCAGATAAGATTAAGAAGAAATATGTCCATTCTGTTTGGTATAGACTTGATTTTAAAGTTCACATTCAAGAAATAAAATGTTGAAAACAGTTTTATTTTATTTTTCTGGGACTTCCAAGACTTATTTTATGTGAACGAATTTCTTCTGGGACATAATTCCCAACATTCAACTTTAGACAAAATTTTTAACACGTGCCATTTACAACCACATAAAGTAACCAGAGGGGAAAGATTTTCTGTAGGGAAAGTGCTTACAAAATCATGCAACTGCCCAGATCCCTAGCACACTTATGACCATTCCCACTTGGATTCCTAACTTGGACAAGAGCTCAGCCTTGCTACACCTCTTTCCTCTGGGCTGGACCTATCCATTCACTCATTGCATTATTTATGCAACATAAGCTTGGGGAGACCTGTTTTGGTAAGCATTTTCCCAGGAGCTTGAGATATAGAAGAGTAGAGGGCTGGAGGCTAATATAGACTCAGGAGACTCTATCTATGGAGGGGCCCCTGAAGCAGCTGATAGGATGCAGAGAGCTACATCAGTGTGCCACACAAAACAGAAAGTAGGCAGGTGTTTGAAAACATGCACCGCACTACCTGGAAGGAGCGTGTTCCAGGTAAAAGCCCCAAAGCCCAAGGCTAGAGTCCTCTTACTTTGTGCAGTATAGAAGCAAATGTGGCTCTCTCAGAGTGCCAGAGTGAGCCATGAAAGAACAGGCTTGGAGCTCAGACCCTGAAAGTGCACAGGTCTGAATGAGGACTTTGAAATGGCTTTTAGAAGCCCATATCCTACAGAAAGTTAATGGTTGCTATTTAAGGGACAGGTTACTATATTAAGAGGGGACAGTAAAGCGACCCCGCTCATAAGGAGTAGATTTGTGTGACTCATCTGGGTACTTGCTTAATGTTCCAGATCTTTAAATCTTTGGCTATATTTACCAGGAAAACAGAGCAATGCCCACCTCTTCTTCCCCAGGTCGTGGTGGAAAGATCATAGGAGAAAACGTGCAGCGAATGTGCGTACTTCAGAGCACGGCACTCTGCAAATGCCAGGTGCTGTTATGCGTAATCATGGGCCTGATCGAATTTGCAGCAAAAACCATTGGCTTTCTCTGGGTTGGCTGAAGAAGAACAAAGCGACATTCTAAATTACATGAACTCATATCACCTAGTAACAAATAAAAGTAGGTGGAATATGAAGATCGTTCTTTCAAGAAAAGGAGCTTTTTCTTGAAAACCAGGAGACATAAGATTAACCAATATGCAACACAGCTGTTGGAGTAACTTTAAAGAAAACCTGTTGGTAGTTGTCACTCATCTTCCTGAACGTGAGCCATGGCGGTCCAGTAGAGTACAGTGACAGTTACAGGGCACCTGGGGACCCTAGCAGCCCATCCATGGCTGAGGACCACAGCCTCCTGTTGGGGCCTCCCAGAAGGCGGAGTGAAGTCATGACCCTGAGCTCCCAGAGCACGCTTCCTGTCGAGTGAACAGAGCAACCACGGGCCGTGAACGCCAACCTCACCATGCTCCGCCTCCTTGTCCAGCATCTCGTGGCTTTGGCCCTCATTCTATACCAAATGCCCTAAGTGGAAATGGCCAGCTACAGACTCAGCCTGCTCCTCAGGGCTCTGGTCTGCTAGGCTGCTGCCCTCCTTTAGATAACTCTTTCTTCTTTATTGAGCTCCTGGTTCATCTTGGGCAACCTTCCACAACGGAAACCTTTCTTTTTTCCAGGAAACAGAAAACTTTTTAAAATGCTGCCTCCAGCTCCGCTACCGTCCCAGCCACTCAGTGTGCAGAGGCAGGAGGAGTGCTTGAGCCTAGGAAATGCGTTTCCAAACTAGGAAACATACAAGAACCACTAAAAGAAAGAAGAGAAAAGAGTAGAAAAGAAGAGAAAAGGGACAATGCCACCTTTCACTGCATCAGTATCTCGTTGGCTAGTGTCATATTATTGGCAATCACAGCAGCTCTGTAGATATTTGGGTTTCAGAAAATGTTTTTCTATTGGGGCGGAAAGGTCTACGAGATGTTCAGGGTCTCACTACTAGATCAGACTTACAGTGATCACCTGTTTACAGCCTCCCAAGCACTGGGATTATAGACACATGCTTCCATGCCTAGTCTCAGTTGCCCTCTCAGCGTGCCCCGGGGCTGGGGCTGGCACAGCAGGTCTGAGGATTGAACCTCTGGTCCCTGCACCTGTTCGCAGGCGCTTTAATCCACTGAGCTATTTGGCCAGCCCTTAGAAAATGTTTTTATATATTATTGTTTCTTGGAACCAGACACACATGCGTGCATGCGCACACCACAAACACAAAGCGCTGGGCCCTGCTCTGTGGCGAGGAGGCAGAATGCAAGCACAAACATGTGACGTGCAGAACCTGGAAGTCAACCTGCGTCTTTAAGCCTTCAGTCTAGTTATCTTCTACTAACACAGAGAGCATGCTGTGGTCCTGCCAGTGCACACTTGTAAACAATATCTATGATTATTTATCCTGACAAAGATTAGGAACACGTGACAGTGGGGGTTGTCGCTGTGACTAGGCTGGGGTTCTTGCTCGTTCGTAGCTTTTCGGAATGTGCTCTTCTTCTGGCCAATGCTTACTTATCACAGACAAAGTGACAGACTGCTGGACATGTGCGGCAGAGCGCCCGGGCCTCGGTTTCTGCATGAGAGCCCCAGACAGAGCAGTAAATTACCTAAGGTCATAAAGAAAAGTCAAGAAAAGGCAGCATTTCTGAATTTAATTTCTCAGTTCATTATGTCACACTGTGATCCAATTGCTAGTAAATATGCTGATTTTACGAGTTTGAAGAACAGTTTTGCAAAATATTATGTATATAGAGCAGCTAGCACAAGAGGCACAGTAAGATACATTGGAAGAACTTTCTTTAAAAAAAAAAAAACTCAGACAGTGCATTAGTGGTGGCCATTAATTTCTACAGACACATTCACCCAGAATGGTACCTATGAAATAAGTAGCAAGAAAAAGTGCCACGGAAGTATGCACATTATCAAAGCCCATGGAAAATTCCTGCAAGAAATATTCTTTATAATGTTCAGGACACAGAACATCAAGAAATGGAAAGTGAATTACAAAACAATTATACTAAAACCATCAAGGAAAGGACGGAAATGTGATTAATGAAGTAGTAAAATCAAATGCAGTAGATGCCAAAAGAGTACAAAGTCAATTAAACATTGAGGTTGGCCTTCATTTAAATAACTAAACACAATTCATTAAGGGAACTGAAGACAAACGGTAGCATTTACTGGGGTACGTTTTAACCCACCGAATAATTTCCTAAAAGCTATGTTGAGAGCAAAGCGATTTTCTTGGATACAAATATGTTAAGTAGTTTTAAACTTTAAAATATGAGTATAGGGAAATAGTATAGGGGGAAATAGTTGATAGAAAATGTTATGTTTATTGTTTCTACAACATAAGTTTCCGAATGCTTCATGTAGCTTTTTTGTTTTAATGAGAGCAGTGGAGGGGTGCTGAGCAGAAGCGATTGCAGAACACGCTGCCTGCCAGCTGCACAGGTCACCAGGCCCACTGAGCCAGCACGGGCTTCTGTTCAAGGAAACATGTGATTGAAGCGCACTGAAAGTGGCCAACAGGAGGACAGACCCGGGCAAGAACGCTGCGGGTGCATACGCCCCTGTCCCTTCCCACAGCGCCTCAGAATCTAGGGGTGATCTACACAACGACGGGCGCATGGGGGCCTTGGTGGATGGACAGACAGACGTAGGCTGATCCCTGCATGACATGTGTATGTCATCTGTAAGAACGAGTATTTCTAGATAATCAGAGGTTATTTTAAACTCCTGGAGAAAAACATGATACTTTATCAGTGAATAAATATGATTAAGTTAACAGAAAGGCAGTGTGCAGTACTTATCAATTCTCATATCACTAAATGCTCTTCTGAATGGTTGGGAATGGTCAGCCTTCTAATTCTGACTTTTTGTAGTAAGTTGTTTAAAAGTTTGGGCTTCTAATATACATTAAAATTAGGAATTAGGTTAGGAAGTACATTAGGAATTCCATCTGGGGCTTCTCGTGAGGAAGCACGTTAGGAATTCCGTTAGGCAGTGTCTCCCTTACTTGCCGTCTTTCCCCTGCGCTCCCGTCTCAGGGTCAGAGCACAACGCGTTCGCCTTCCTCTGCGCTTGTTTCCAGACAGCTCGGCCTGCAGACTGCTGGGAGAGTCCCGCTGCTGCAGCTTTGGCCCCAAATGCTTCTCCTTTTTTTTCCGCTCCCCCAATCAGACTCACTGATCTGCGTACAGAGTGTTTTCTACCCCAGCTTAGGCCTGTCTCACTTGGATTTGTGGCTGATGTGGCCCTGGAGGCCCCGCTGCTTTTGCTGTAACCACAGCTACCATCCCTTTGCACTCGCAGGGAGCAAAGCGATGACCTGCGTCTAGTGTGTGAAGCCCTGCGCCCTCTGGGGCTGCAAGCTGGGGCCCAGGACCACGTGTCCTGCAAAGGCCCCATGACGGGGGGCTCGGCAGCCCGGCAGCACCGGGCTCTTGCTGTCCACAGCCTTGCGTCAGCCGCTCAGAGACCTGGACTGAAGTGCAGTCTCATGGTGTTGGAGCCGCTGGTCTGGGCGTTGGCCTGGCGCCTGGCTCTCTGCTGGCTTGGGCAGTGCTCAGCCCCTTCTCAATGACGCTGAGCTCTCACAGCAGTCGTTCTTCAGCTGGGGAACCTGGCTCACAGCCACACTCACAGCCAAGCATTTATTTGCTCCCTGTGAAACTACGCAACTCGTTTTTGACACCTCTGTTTCCTGTCCTTCCTGCCCCGCGGTCTTTCCAGACGTCCTTTGCTCCGTCATCCTCTTCCATGTGGTTTTCGAGTGCCGGTTGAGGCCCATGGCTTCCTCTGCCGGTTTCCAGGTGCTGTGAGCTGTCCGGCAGCAAAGCCCACTTGTAGGCCCTGGAAACCTCGGGACCCTCTCTCTGGGCGGGTCTTCCTTGTGAGTGGTCCTCTTGCTTACCTGTGTCCTTTTAAGCTAATCTTCCGCAAAGGAAAACTGGGAGGAATAAATTAACCAGTGTTCTGCGGACGTACCCAAAATGCCTTCTCTTCCTTTCCATTGTTTCTACTAAGAAAACTACCAGCCTACGTAGTTATCTGTCTCATTCTTCTGTGGATTTTGCATTGCTGCACAGCTGACACGAATTTTGTGCTTGATGTGATAGAAGAGGAATTGGTCGCCTGTGGGCTGGAGCCCAGCATGGGCTACAAACAAAGCGAGCTCAAGGCCTGCCAAACTACATAGCACGATCCTGCCTCAGAAACTCACAGAATGACAAAGAATCAGCAAGCAAACAAAACTCTCTTTCTTACGATGCTGCTTCCACGTTGCAATCTAAAAGTCCTTCATGTGGCTCCGTGTGGCTGTATACGTAGTCACCGCAAAACAATTCTGGCCAGCCTTGCAAACTTCTTTTCCTTCCAGAAAACACTTTGCTTCTTTTTCCTTTTTGTGTTTTGTCATTCCCTTCTTCTCTCCCTCCCTGCCCTCCCCACTTTTACTTGGGTCCAGCCTCAGAGCTTGACTAGGCCTGCGCTCAGCACCCTCAGCACACTGCTCCCTCCCTCCCTCC